>CM070713.1:22557640-22814187 GCA_036346275.1 Otatea glauca
TAACTGATATGTGTTGAACAGGTCTGGTGTCATGACAACGAATATAGCTGAGGTTTACAATTGGGTCATCAGAGGCCTCCCTCCGCTACCACTTGTGGCCATCCTGGAAGGCATGTTGCACGGCATCATTGCCTATTTCCAGAAAAGGCATGCAGAGGCTATACTTCATGCCACGACATTGCAAACGCCGTATTGTTGGCGGATGATGACCTACATGGAGGAGCGAACCATGAAAGCTCAGCAGCATATGGTGCGTAGCATCGGAATCACTGAGTACCACTTTGAGGTGACTCTCTGGTGCAAAGGGGACTGGGAACCGACATAGCGGTTGTTACACACGAGGTTAATCTAGGCCAAGGAGCCACTGGATGGTGTGAATGCACCTGCAAAAAGCCAAGACTTCTTCATATTCCTTGCTTACTTTTGATGGCTGCTTGTGGGCAAATTGGGATGAACACGTTGCAATACGTGTCCCCTTTCTACTTGAAGGATAATGTTGTCCATACCTGTTCTGGTGAGTTTCGTGGTTTCCGTGCACGCAGTGTTTTCACTGTGATTAACAGAGATGAGCGCATTTGTCTACCGGATCCAACCTTGCGGAGGTGTGCGGAAGGGCACCCTGGTTGTCCACAGACTACGCGCATTCGCAACGACATGGATGAATCTAAAGTGGGTGGCCCTATTAGGAGGTGTTCTGAGTGTAGTGAGTATGGGCACAAGATAAAGCAATGCCCATAGCCTGTAGGTTCGGAAGGTGGTGGTGGCAAAGCTTCGACATCGAATCCACCAACTTGTCATGGTTATGGTATCTGATGTGTGTCGAAGGAGTGTATATCGTTAGTTATGTATAAAATTATGTAATTTTATTTTCGTTGGACCCTTAATTATTTTGAGTTATGTGTCATGTTTTTGGGATGTTATGTAATATTATTTAAGTTGGACACTTATGTCTTTTGACTTATATATATCATGTTTATCATATGTTATGTAATTTTATTTATGTTGGACCCATATGTCTTTCGATTTATATATATTGTGTTTTTCATTTGTTATGTAATTTATTTATGTTGGACCCTTATGTCTTTCGATTTATATATATCGTGTTTATCATATGTTATGTACAATAAATGTTTCATTATTTACTTGCAAGGATGGAGCAACCCAACTCACTTCTGGACTATGTTGTAACATCCCAAAAAAAATTAAAAATAGGAAAAACAAAAATTTAAAAATGGAATTGAATAAATTTTATAAATTGAATCAGTATTTTAATTTAAAATGTCCTCTTTTATTTATTTTCTTGAATTTCAGTCTTAAGAAAAGTAAAGTTGCAATATTAAAACTTTCTCTTCTAAATAGATAAACATTGGAAATGAGTCTATAATATCATTTTATTTTGAATTTATATCTTTTCTAAAATTTTCTGGCTTTTTCAGAATATTCTGGATTTTCTTGATTTTTGCTCTAAAGGAGAAATCCTTTAATATAATCCTAAGTAATATATAAAGAAAAGTGTAAAAATTCTATGACAATAAAATAAAATAAAATTTATTTTAACATATAAAATCTTTAGAGATCAAATTCTATAATTTAAAAGTCACATCAAAGCAATTTAAGGTGCAATGAAAGCCCAATTAATGATTCTTGACTAGCAACAGTAAACTTGTCAAATTTAAATAAAAATAATACTACATTATATCGACCTAAAAATTTTATATTATATTCTGGATGGATAAATACATCAACATTAAAAATATTAAAAATAAATAAACTTTTTAATGTAATTCAAAATTCAAAAATATAATTTCTTAAAATCTAATAATCAAAATGTCAGAATGTTTATAAATAAAATATAAAAGATATCAAAGTCAAGATTTTATGGCCAGGAGGAACTCCTATAAAATGTAGGAGGTGCGGGACTCTGATATCCGCTTGCAGAAAAATTTTGAGTTCACTTGTTGTACCGTTTGGGCGCCATGAGGTGAAAACTGAGCCCCAAACGTTCTGCTCGAAGTTCTTGACCAGACTGTGTTCTTCGATTTTTCGTGTTTTTTCTGTAAGGATTTTGAGGAGAAATTTGGTGGAGTTCTTCAAGACTCTGATTCTCACAGGAGAAAAAGTCTCAAAATTTTGTGAGCTACAGAAACCCACCAACCTCCTGTGCAAATTGAGGACAAGTTCTGGGAATTCTGCTTTTGCTTTTCTGAAAGTGACTTTTGTGATTTGAATTGATGTCCTTTCTAAAAGCAAGAGTTTGAATTGATTCCTCTTTATCTTGGACACTAGACAACCAGGATTGTGACTCAAAAATCCCACATATTTTATGGTACTTATCCATGCAAGCTTGGGGTACACATAGTTGTCTAGTTTTTCGGTTTTCACAATTCCTTTTGAGCGATCTTGTCGAGGTTTTTGTTGGAGTATTTTGGGAATTTTTATTTGCGACCATTCACCCCCTCTGTTCGCCATTTCGGTCCTTCAATTGGTATCGAGCGGTTCTGCTCTTTCTAGATCTTGACCGGTCTCAAGAGCCATGGCGACGGACAAATATTCCACCAAGCCTCCCATCTTTAATGGAGTTGATTTTCCTTTTGGAAGTCCGGATGGAGTCATACATCACTTGCTGGGCTACCTGATATGGCGTAAGGTGAAACTCCCGTATGAGGTTCCCGTGATGAAAATGTCACGACCATCAATATGGTTGACGTTGAGGCGAATGCTAAGGCAAGGAACATTCTCATACAGGTCTTAGCCATGTGAGTATGATAGGATTTCTCACCTTCGCTCCGCTCACGAGATTTGGGTAACCTCGATGCTTACCATGAGGGCTCTACTCAAATCAAGGCCTGAGGCAGACCGGTTCAAGCGAGTACAACAAGTTTGATCAACGCTACCGGTGAGAGTCTCGACGAGTGTTTTGGTCGGTTTACAAAGATTTTGGCGACCTCGAGCGCTTGGTTGCATATACGGACTCGGACAATGCTCGCATTTCTTGACCGCACTCGACCTTCGGGTTTGGGAGATGAAGGTGACCACCATCAAGGACACCACCAACTTATCATTTCATGCTAGAGCTAGAGCTAGGTGTACTGAGCTTGAGAAGGAAGTAGGTACTTTGACTCGAGTTAGCTTCACTTAGATCTTCTCCTCCCGAGTCACATGATGATTGCTCTTGTGTGATGCTATTCTTGTGAGTTGGAGAACCTGACCATACATGATAGTGTGCTTGTTGAACTTGATGGTCTTAGGTTGAAGAATGCTAGCACTGTGCTATTCCTGTTGAGGCTAGTTTTCTTCATGCTCACTCCACTCCATCATGCTCTAATTGCCCTAAATTGCTTGTCAAATTGATGCCATGAGTAACACCTTAGGAAGTCGCTAGAAACAATGAACTTGAATCACATGCTTCTAAGGACCCAAATACCATGTGAGGGTCAGAGCAATTAAACTTGACAATGAAACCTTGAATGTCAGTGTGCTAACTTGCTAAGGACTTACTAGATAAGTCACAAAAATATTGCTTTGCGATGTATCGAAAAAAACCATGTCGAGCTTAGGAAGAAATTAGTAGAATTAGAGATGCTCTTATGCTTTCTTGAGGGCCTCAAGATTGAGGCGCCGTGCTGAGGGAGAAAATGCACCGCCGAGAGCTCATCTTTCTCGGTTCTTCTTCCTCTCCTTCCCTGTTCTTCTTGTGCTTCTTTCTTCCGAGATTGCCAAGATCTTATGAGCACTCTTAGAAGTTTGTTGGAGGCAAGAAGAAGCTCAATCTTATTCTAGACCAATCCAAGATTAGTAGATTCAATCAAGGTCTAGGATTTGATCCTTGAGCACGCCGGCGCATCCTCCCACCATAGTGCGCGGCTCCAAGAGGTGAGATTGTGGTAGCTCCTCAGTGAGTACCACCGTGTTTAGTCCATTGGGTTGTCCATAGGACTTGACCGTAACTCTATTATCTTCTAGCCAAAGCAAGGCTTGCACCTAAAAATGTCACCTAGTAAACTTGCCGTGAGCGTGTTTTGCCTTTAGGGTATTCCATCCCTGCACTTTGAGTGCAAGACACACACCGCTTCTAGATGTTAGAGAGTCGCCGCTTGGGCAACATCCGTTTGGTTTTCATGCTAGTTCTTCGAGTTTTAGTCCCGAGCAGAATGGGCCTTTTTCACGGCCCCTTGATATTCCTCTTTTTCCCATCGTAGATATCACGCGGAGGTGTTTTCGGTAGGAGATCCAGCAAATTTACGGGATGGTCCGCTTTTCACCAAGGCCAACCTTTTTGACTCCTAGATTATCTACTGAGTTGCCCGATCGTGAGAGTTGAGCGTCAGAGAGACACTCGAGTCCGCCTCTCCTCGTGGTCGTACTGAGGTGTCGATGGTTCAAGATTGGGTTCCTAAGTCTTCACTTTCAAAAGTTTTGATAAAATATAGCTCTCCATAAAATTTAAAAACAGAAAACTGAAATCTGTGCACAGTGCCTTGTCAGAATTTTTATAAATTCTATACAAAGTATTTTTGTCTAAAATTTCTATAGTGTGAAGAACATTATCCGTCCATCTCCAAGAAAGATTCTAAAAATGTCCTGATTTGATAGCTAACCGATTCAATGAACCAACCTTAGATCTGCCGCAGCAAGAATTGCTGAGTTCATTTCCTCCCTTCTTTGCCAGTCGGTCCCGAAGTCCTGTTGGGCCCATTTGCCCGCCACCGCTCTGCTCTTCTTCTTTCCCAGCTCACTGGTGCCCCGAAGCGAAGCTCGATTCCTCTGTTGATGGTGTCATTCGCTACAGCTCGCGTCACCCGCAGACTCCAGCGATGTTAGTCTTTGCCAAGCGGCTACCATGTGCATTCTTCACGCTGCCAAGACTCATGCTGCCTCCTATGGCCGATGTAATCTCGGTGATTAATGGCTGTGCCTTCACTGCCACTTGCGCCAAAACAGAGAATCTCTCGCCCGATCGTTGCCACGGCACGACACTAACTCATGTAGCCTAGCACCTATCCCTCTCTCAGCCATACCTTGCCGTCTGATCGCGCATTCACTACCTCTGTCACGGCTATCTCCTCTCCTGTGCCGACCAGCAAGAACATCACCAAGTTTATCCAGGGCTGGGTCTATCTCCACCTCGATCCTTGCCTATAAATAGCACCCTGAGATTTCCTTTGCCTGCGCCCCATTTCACTCTCCTTCTCCTTCATTCTCTCTAGTCGAAACTGCTCAATTTCGTCCTCTAGCAGCCATTGTCAAGAACACCAAAGCTTGGGCTAAAACAAAATTCAGACAAACCGCTAAACCAAAACCCAATTCCTTTGCACTGTAGCACCACCAACACGCATAGATCAAAAGCCCTCAAAAATATTTGAGAATCATCATCTAGAACTACCACCCCCTTCTACTCTTCTTCCTCAGCCACGGCGTAAGGTGGCAGCTACAACCAAACCTTTTCTAACCGCATCAACAGGAAAAATGGAACGCACGCCACTCCCTGATGCTTAATCTGCTACCCATTCGAGCTCTAACGCCATTATTTTTGCCCCAACCAAATCTCTGCCATGTTCGCCGCTGGCTCTCGGTGGCGCACCGATTTCGATCACCACCGGTCGTAGATGAGTTGTTCCCCGAGCTCCCTGCAATTAAACTTCATTTGTTATCATTGAAAAATCAAAAATAGAAGGAATATAAATGAGACAACACCCTTATCAGAATTTTATAAATTTGATCGAGTGTGATCATGATCCAAAATTTTTAGGAGAGCATAAGAATTGGCTCAGCACCCTTATCTAAAATTTTTAAAAATTCTAAACCTTTTTTGCTTGCTCAATCAAATCTATGGATGTAATACATGTACTCAGCTAGGTTTTTATCAGGACAGTAGGACTGTCAGAATTTTTGAACATTCCTCAAGCTTGATCATCATTTGAAAATTTTATGGGAACATTATTGTTATGTCAAAACCATCCAAAAAATTTACAAAATTTTATAACATGGTTTGGACTATTTTTTATTCAGTTGAAATTTGCTATAAGGCTTTTATAAGGACAGTAGCACTTTCTGAATTTTTGAAAATTCGTTAGGCCTGATCATCATCCAAAAATTTTATGTGAACTTTATGGATGCGTCAGGGCCATCCAAAAAACATTTCAAAATTTTCTAAGAGGAAGGTCATCGATCCTGAAGCATTAGATGCTCTGCAGGCTAAGGTGGTGATGACTCTATGTAATTTTGAGATGTATTTACCTACATCGTTTTTCAATATCATGGTCCATCTCGTTGTTCACCTTGCAATAGAGATAAAGATGTGCGATCCTGTGTTCCTATGTAGCATGTACCCATTCGAGAGGTATATGGGAATTCTCAAGTCCAATGTACGAAATCGATCTTGATCGGAGGGTAGCATTGTCATACATAGCTCAGGTCAAACCAATAAGTGTGCCTCGATCTCACCACGAGGGGAGACTCCAAGGCATCGGGACCATCGGAAGGAAAGCAATCACGCCTGATCCGGTTGCCTACACTCAAGCCTATTTTACTATTTTGCAACGCATGGCTGTAGTGTCCCCGTACATCGACGAGCATAAGCACTGACTACGGTAAGAGAATCCGACACGGCAGGAGTCTTGGATCACAAGACAACATAACCTTCAGTTCAACAAATGGTTGAAGGAGTGACCCAATATTGGGACCTCGTCATGTGATACGCTCACATGGTTGGCAAAAGGGCCAACATTTACACTTGTAACATAGAAAGGATATGACTTAAATGGATACATATTTTACACAAGAGATCAAGACATAAAAGCACAAACCAAAACAGTGGTGTCCGCATAGATGTGTTCAATACCGCTGGATCGATGAGGAGCTCCTATTACATGTTCATAGAGGAGATTTGGGAGCTCGACTATGTACTATTTAAGATCCCCTTATTTCGATGTCGTTGGTTCCACCTCCAGCAGGTGAAGGTTGACAAGTACGGTGTCACAACTGTCGACCTTGCACGCGTTGGATACCAAGATGAACCATTCGTACTCGTTAACCAAGTTATTCAAGTATTCTATATAATCGACCCGTTCAACAAGAAGAGACATGTAGTTCTTCAGGGAAAAAAGAGAATTATCGGAGTAGAGAATGTAGTAGACGAGGAAGGATACAATCAATTTGACGAGTTACCTCCTATCGAAAATGGCATCACGGTCTAGGAAGAACAACCCGACGAAGCTAGCTACACACGCGTCGATCATCATGGAGGGCTAATTTTTATACAAAAGAATAAGCAAGTGGAGTTATGATTTTATGTGTACTCTCCAATATAATAGAGGTGTTTTTAATGAGATGCTCAAAATTCAAAACATCTTTGTGTGTGCATCTGATTTATTTAATAAAGCTCTATTTCTTTTACTTATGTTGGTTCATCTACAATTCCATATACATTATGCAATTCATTCACTGATTTTGGTTCATCCACAATTCCATTTACATATTATGCAATTAGTGCTAGTCTCATCTACATTACAGACTGTTCTATTT
The DNA here is from genome assembly GCA_036346275.1 of Otatea glauca. Classification (NCBI taxonomy): domain Eukaryota; kingdom Viridiplantae; phylum Streptophyta; class Magnoliopsida; order Poales; family Poaceae; genus Otatea; species Otatea glauca. The sequence continues at coordinate 22,565,165 of CM070713.1, forward strand.
TAGATCCATCTGTGATAAGAAACATCATAGAAGGTTCTATTTTATAACCGTCTATAATAAGACACATCACAGACGGTTCTAAAATAGAACCGTCTGTGATAAGAAACTATCACCGACGGTTCTATTTTATAACTTTCTATGATGTGTCTTATCACAGATGGTTTTAACCTGAAACCGTTTGTGACACATGCTCTATAAATAGGTCCCTCGCGCAGTTCATTCAGTTACCACTCTCCAGTGCTCAAAACCCTAGCTGACGCTTCATCTCCCGTTGCAACGCCTCCACCTGACCTTGCCGATGCTTCATCTCCCATTACGGCGCCTCCAACTAGTCATTGACACCGCCCCTGCTCACTGACGCCACCTCCGCCTCCAAGCCGTCGGGTCTCCCTCCACGCCGTTGCCCCCTCGGCATCCGGTGCTCCATCCCGCGGTCTCCCACCAAGTCGCCGACCCGGTCCCCCTCCACACCAAAGGTAAACCCTAGCTCACCTGGATTTGCGGTGTGGGTGTTTATGGCAGTATGGCAGTAAACCATAGCTTGGAGGAAAGTAAGTACATCAATAGATTCCGAATTAATAACCAAAGGTAAACCCTAGTTGAATATGTCAAATATCAGCCAAAATATCCTTGCAATAACTATGGTTTTATGATCTTTTTACATTTTTTTTGTTCTCTTCAAAACTGCAAATGTCAAATACTGGTCAAAATTTTATCATATGCATGGTTAGATTAACTGTGTTTTTCATCACACGTGTGACTAGGTTAGCTGTGTTTTTGTTTTACTTGTTGTTAAGATCATCTCAGCTAAAACATTTTATGTGCCATCATAATATTGCTTTGTTCTATGAAATATATAGAGCTAAGGAAATAATGTACATAAGCCTAAGACATAAGCTGTGATCCACTGCCGTCTTTGTTAGTATTTTGAGGTGAATGTTTAAATTGTTCCAGCTTCATCGTTCATGTTTTTAGAGTTTCATGCATCATGGGTGTTAGATATATATTATATAAAAGATTTAAGTCAGGTATTTGAAAATCAGATAGCTAAAAAGATGAGCTATCATTTCAGTTTTTTGAGCTGCAATTTTCATATTTACATTGGTATTTGCCTACCATTATTGCACCTTCTTATTGTTCAGTGCTTGCTATGCTTATCAATTATTTGCATGTTTTGTGCCTTCTTGACTGTTAAAGTAGAGCTTTGTTGTTTCTGTGCCCAAATAAAGTTGAATATGGAGTGTGCTCTCTTTCAGTTCTATATTATAGAATTTCTTATGTGGAGTGGAGAAAAATTCAACATTTCTTTTTTGCTTGTTATGCTAGATTTGGGGAATTAATATAGACAAGAAGTTCTTTATGACAACATTTGGATTCAAGTTATTTAGATAAGCAGGCCTCACTTTGAGATTGTGAGTTGAATTACCCTATATGACAGTAATATTTGATGGCCAGATGTTGGTTTGATGCCTATCTTAAAAAGCACAAGTGAAGGACTAATGTGTGAACTCGCTTTCTAAAAGTGGGCAAAGTATTGAAGTCTAAAAGGTTATATAAACTGAAAGATGGGATAGAGAGGTCCAACACTACGGCTAGTATGACCTCCCTGTATTTAGTTCTAAAAAATGAGATTCAATAGCATTTTCTATTAATATCACGGCAATGCTATGTACATTTTATTAATAATAGTTTGAACTAAAATTAGCTTGGAAAAGTAAGTTAGATTGGGTTGTGATCTGCTTACCATATGATGGATAAGAATACTCAAATATTTCTATTCATTTTTTTAGCTTTCATAGCATTTCGTGAGCACTCCCTTATTTACAATTTCTCATATAAATACAAATTATCCTTAATTTACAACTTGTATTTGATGAGGATTAAGAGCTAGACTTTGTTTTGGGCATGTACCTTTATAAGAAGAAGCCCATAGAAAAAAAGGGCCACAATTAGTTACCTAGTTACATGCGGTGCAACCTGCAACCACTCAACCATTCAATGTGCACTTATTATATATTCATATATGTTCAAATTTATCTTCTACTTCCCTAGTACGTAAAAATATACTTTCATATAATAAATATACTTTCATATAATAAATATACTTAAGGGTCTAATATATATACTACCTTTGTACCCATCAAATAAAAGCAGTAATCAATTGGTAGCCTTCCTTACTTGATTCCTTTTCTTTCCTGTTGAGCCATAAAAACCAGCCTAGATTGAAAGATGGTGCCCCCTCATTCGTCGTCTCAAGGATGTGATGAGCCATAGAAAGGAAAACCTCCTCAAGGTCCAAGATCCACAAATAAAAGGCCCACAGACCGATATACTATTACAGCGGTTGATCCAAAGGATAGGGCCCCTACCGAACCAAGAAAGGCAGCGAATGCATTTAGGACATTGTGCAGGATAGTCGCACGGGAACAGGTCCCCATCACCTGTCTATCCTGGAAGTCACTGACTGACGAGAACTGCAACGACTTGGTGACAGAAATTATATCTTCGTTTGAGATCCCAGAAGACTGCATGTGCTTTGATCGACAGTATGCACTGCTAGTGGTGGGAAAGGCATGGTAGAACTTCAAGAGCACGTTTGTCAAGGAATATGTCAATAAGGACAGGACTCCGTAGTCCCTTCTATAAGTACGGGTTCACTGCAGAGGACGTATGACAAAGTTTTGTTGAGGCGAAGACGACAAACGAATTCATACGTCAAAGTGAAACCCATAAGGTCCTGTAGGCAAGGAACACCCAACCCCATAGACTTAGCACCGCTGTGTATGTGGGGAAGAGTGCACAATGGGAGAGGGAGGGCGAGGTGGCCTCCACACCATTTGCATCTATCGTTGACTAGTGCACTAGAGATTGGCTGAGAGTGAGGTCAAATGCCACGTATATCGGTACCGTCTCCTTTACAAACCCTACGAATGAGGAAGTCTGTCAATGCCTGTTAAGATATCCGACTACCAATTTTATACGTAATTAGTCCATAACTTTGTAAGTGAAATGACTTGTAGGGATCTTGCAGGTAGCGTTGAGTACACAATCTTTCGAGGGCACTTTTTTACCAGACAGGGAGAAAAATGTACTCTCTATGGCCTTAGAAAATAAGGAACACCCTGGTCGCACGCAAGGTGAAAGGGTTTTTGTTCCCTAGGCAACGAGATTCCCAAATGACTCCGACAAATACCGGAGTAGGAACAGAACCATAGCAGAGCAAGAGAAACAACTGGTACAAAAGATTGAGGAAAGACTAAGAGAAGAATTCAACGATAAGATAAGAAGCCTTGAGGAAATGCTCAATAATCAGGACTACAAACAGCATGCGCAAGTCCCAGATGTATGTGCGCAAATCAGCCCCACTACCAAAAAGAGCAGCTGTGCGTCCGCCACTCCGACAGATCAACATGGCAAATTTCATGTCTATGACATCAATGTACTTATAAATATGTCTTGAATGCTTCATACAAATAGGTGTTGGACGCATTAACTCTCTAAGTGAGACTTGCTCATGGCTCCATTCCTCTTCCAGCTGCATGGGGGCTCGCGTATCCGTCCATTGAAGGGGCGTTGGTGCACGGTACCCTAGTGGCGTCGGGTTTCACGAAGGTTAATGTGGACGGTGTACATGATAGTTTCAAGACCGTCTTGCTACCGATGCCCCCAAATGAAGAGATCGTGACACTAGGGGACACTATTCGCACTTTCATCCAGTGGACCAGCAGCAACATCGGAACTACCCAATTGCTTGAGTCATCTGCTGCACCTTAGCAAAGCACCAAATCGACTCCTATGCTCCCTGCATCAAAAGACTTTCAGTAGGATGATGCCCACTCGCCTCCAATGAAGACTCCCTATAGCAGAAAGCAATTCAAGGGCAAAGAAAAGCAGACCACGAAGGAATTGGGCTATCTGATTGTCCCGCTGGCCCGATTACACTAGCTAGGAGAGCCTTTAGTAAAGGGAGAGCACATGGAGAACCTTTCTATAGCTTGTGTTAGATTGTATAATTAGTACCTGGAACAAGCTTAAAAGCCAGTGCAAGACCGCATAACGAGTATCTCGGTCAGCTTCACGCCTAAGCATCTGTTCAACGAGTCATCGGGGACTTCGTCGTAGTCGACTTCAAAGACCTGTTTGACATCTTCAACCTTGACGCCGCGCTCTTGAGATACTGAACATTGTAAGTGTGTGCAATCACAATCTACATTTGTGTAATACCGATAAATGTCATATATATAACTCATTGCTTTCGTATATATAGATACTTGATTAGTGAAGTGAGACAGAATAAATAATCGGTGGGTTTCTTGGACCCACAAATAGTCTCCCAGCAAACAATGGACAAAGATTTACAATATATTGATGAATATGCCGCACAAGCCTTTGTGGCTCCAAAAGATAAAGAATTCATATTTTTATCCCCACAACCCAGGGGAAGTGCTGCACTACTTACTATACTTTGATTTGTACTATACACGTAACTCTGTTTTATTAATTGACCATGCCGATATATCTGTGCAGGTTTCATTGGGTTCTCATTGTGATTCATCTAGCCACGAATCAAGTTATTTACCTTGATTCCTTACAGAGTGGCAGTCACAACTTAAATCCTATCACGAAATTACTCAATAGGAATTTAATCACGTTTCCTCTACAGATAATATGGTTATGTAGGTTGTTCAAGGTATACGTTGCTCATAGAATGGCTGAGGCTAACCTTTTGCAATCACGAAGTTCTTTTAGAGTGTACAAAGCTTATGGAGGGCCTTCTGGCAAAGATAGGGTGAAGTTGAAGCACAATTTTAAGTTTTTGGTATCCGCTATATACAATAATCCTATATAAACTATATAATAATGACTCTGGAAATAACCAATTTTATATTTGCAGTACCACCACTAGAGAAAGGGAAATAACCGTTGTGGATTTTACGTTTGCCACAACATGCAAGTCCTCATCAATAATAAAAAGACCAGTAAGGTAATAACTGTGTTCGAAGAGGCCGATTTGATGCGAATGCGAGGACAGATTTGTTCCTTCTTGCTCAGTCAAGTTTTAAATCCAAAAGGCAAATTCCATGCTGCCTAACTTCAGGAGTTGTATTTTTTCTGAATTACCATCTGGGTTAATTTATCAAAATTGTGCTGTGGATTTGTGAATTGTAGTTTTGCATTCAATTAATTGGTTACTGATATTGAGTTACATTGGTTAATATATTTGAGTTCATTTCTGAAATGGATGTGCCGTGCAATATTAATCTATACGTAATCTACTTGCGCTATGATGTAATCTGAGTTGATTGCTTAAATGGATATAATGTTTGTAATCTAAAATGGATGTAATGCTTGTCATCTGAAATGGATGTAATACTGGTAATTTGAGTTGATTTAATCTCTAATTTGCTTTTTTCAGAGGGCATGGCTAGCATTTCCTGAGGCTAGCCAAGAAACAGAAAAAGGCTTGTTTGTAGGAAGACTTATCACATTCAGTTCAAAGGGCATGGCTAGCATTTCAATTCAAACCGTCTGTTACATCATTACATCACAGACGGTTTCTAATTAAAAACCGTCTGTGATGTTAGTATATCATAGACGTTATTAGTTAAAAATCGTCTGTGATATGACATAACATTATTGACACATGGTTTAAAGATTTTTCAGAAAACTGTCTGTGATGACAGTTATAAACCGTCTGTGATGACCTTTTCTGTAGTAGGGTGTTTTCGATGCACATCAGACGGTTTTTGGTTAAAATCGTCTGTAATGTACACCCATCATAGACAGTTCTTCGAAATTCGTCTGTAATTATATTTAACATTGACGATTTTTTAAAATTGTTTGTGATGAGGAGTCTAATGTAACTGTTTTTGTAGGAGTGTAAAAAATTACTGCACCAACCGGAGATACATACATAGCTGGCCAGGGATAGGAATGGGCAATGGCAATGTAACTCCGTCCTGTGTGTTTCGCTTCGCTTCCAGAACATTCGATCGCTGCTCCGTGCAAGTCAGGTAGGCGTCACAAACCATATCCGCACATATATACGTGCCGAATAAATCTATGTGTCTAATAAAACTTCTCGGAAAATAAATTATATGTGTTCAACAATAACCGTGTATAACAGTGGCTGAGTACACGGGAGCATAGTCAGAATTGGCTTGTCCGGCCTAGGGCCTTGGCTCCGCCTACGTGTGTTATCGTGTCTTACCTTCACACCCCTGTTTCTACCGCGTGCTTGGTAGAGCTTCTCTATTTTTTTCTAGTAAGATAATTTTTAAAATGGTGAAATTTATTTGTTAGTATATTTATTTTTTAGAGATATCTTAGGGAGGTGAGAGCAGGGTTAGAAATCTCGTCGGTTTCTCGCGAGATCTCGCTGACCAGAGGTGGACAACTTTTGAAATACCGGGCGGAGTTAAAAAATTCAAAAAAATGAATTGCTATAGTGATCTTGCTATATCTCGGTGAGATCTCGTCATATACCGCTGAAATCTCAGGATTTTAATCCAAAATTTGATATTTTTTGACCGGATTTGACCGAAAATTGATCAATAACACTTAAGAAAGTCATCTCCTATGAAAATTTATTGAAAAGCTGAATTTTTATGATATTTTTTAAAAACTACTGAAACACTCTTGGATTTTTATAAAATTATACATGCTTTATCATGATATGAAACATTTGTAGTACCATCCTAAGAAGTGTAGGATCATACATAAAATTTTTCAAAATAATTGAACTTCATTTGTTATCTTTAAAAAATTAAAAAGAGAATGAACATAATTGGGACACTAACCTTGAATTTTATAAATTTTCTCGAGTGTAATAATGAACCAAAATTTTTTTGAGAGCTTAATAATTGCCTCAATACCATTATATAAAATTTTAAAAAAAAATTAATATTTTTTTGTTTATTCAATCAAATCTATGTATACATTGAACTTCATTTGTTATATTTCAAAAATCAAAAACAGAAAGAACATAAATAGTAAATTGCAATTGTAAGAATTTTATAAATTCGCTGGTGAGTGATCATGATTCAATTTTTTTATGAGATCTTAAAAATTTCCTTTGAACCCTTTCTACAAAATTTTCAAAAATTTTAAACCTTTTTTGATTGCTAAAGCAAATCTATATATTGATCAATATGCTTTTATCAGGATGTAGTACTGTTAGAATTTTTGGAACTTCTTGGAACTTGATCATCATATGAAAATTTTATAGAAATATTAATGATACATCAGGACCATCCGCAAAAATGTTCAATATTTTCTAACGTGCTTTGTACCATTTTTCATTTGGTTGAAGTTTGCCGGTAAGGCTTTTCTCAGAATAGTAGCACTGTCCGAATTTTTAAAAATTCATGAAGCTTGATCATCATCTGAAATTTTGTGGGAACATTAGTGATGCATCATAACCATGCTCAAAAATTTCAAAATTTTCTAAAATGGTTTGTTTCATCAGGACAGTAGCAATATTTGAATTTTTAAAATTCCTCGGATTTGATAATCATCTGAAATTTTAATGCAAACATCACTGATCTGTCAAAAACCTCTACAAAAAGTTTCAAAATTTTTCGAGATCATTTCAGCCGGATTTTGCGCTGTCCAATTTTACCAAGATCTCGGCAAATCTCTCTGCAAATCTCGGCAAAATCAGCCGAGATCTCGTTGGCCCTACCGGTCGAAACAAATACCGGATTTGAAAATCCGTTTTTGCAGTTCGTCCAGATAAATTATCCGAAATTTCTAAATCTCACCGAGATTTCGTTCTGCGATCACCTTCGAGATTTTGAACGAGAGAGAACTGAGAGGTGTGACATATGATCGTCAATATCATCACTAATATATTGTTTTTAAGTAGAAAAGATATATGTAAAGCTGGCGCCCATAACACAGGAACGGAGATATTCAGCAGCGGCGGGGATGGCCATCCAGTTCGTAGCCACCAGTTTGTGCTGCTACAACCCCTCTTTTCATGAATTTCTGCATTCACAGTAACATACTGTTTGCACCAGAATTTAGTAAGTCTAGTCAAAATCGGCGAGAAAGTCAAACATGCGAAAATTAACAGAAGATTTGGAAAGATTTGAAGGTATTTGGTAACGGCAAGATCTCTGAAGATAAACTATCCGAAACGAAGGCCGATACGGATCAGGTTTTAAAACGTATTGTAATAGGACACGATCGGCCGATGGGTATAAAAGAAAGGCCAAAGCAAGCTGCGAAAACAACACAACCAACAGACCAATCTACATTAATTTTTCTTGTTGACTATGAGTAGTTCTTGTAATTTAGTCTTTGTAATTCGATCTTGATCAATAAAGTTGCGCATCGCCGATTGTTGATCTTCTTCAAATTACGACCCAGGTTTGATTTATTCTGATTTTGTTGCGCTTCACCTTCTTCAGAATCGATCTGCCTTTATCCTCTGATTAGCCTTAATCAGCTAGTTAGACTTACCTTGTTACTTTGATCTTAATCGGCTTCAAGCTGATTGAGTCTAAGCCGATTGATCGTTACGATCGGCTTTGATTGAATTTCATATTTTTACCTTGTTGATTACAGGTCAAATCGACTGGCGTGCTCTGAACCAGGTGTTCGTCTGGTGTGCTGTTGTCAGAAACCCTACTTCAAGTTTTTGACGTCAACACACTCTTAGCACGCCCGGTGGGACTAATGTCTTCATCAGGAAAGTGATTCCGCCATCCGATCTCAACACAGAAGCAATAATCGTCTCAACAATGGACGATTTGACTCCAGACCAACGTCAAGAAATCGAAGATCGGAAAGCTGCGCTAGAAGAGATGATGTTAAGCTATTATCAGAAATCTAGACGTGGTGTCACTCAAAAATTCGCCTTGCCAACGGTCAATGCCCTGGGAGATGCGGGTGTCACAGAACCGGTAAGCCGATATCTGCCTGCTCAAGCCTAATTATCGACTATGATTAATCAGTCTGTGCACCACGCCTTAATAAACCAATCATCGGCTCTTGTTACAACGCTTAAGCCGATGATAGCAAATAGTGTTAAAACTATAGCCCAGGAGTTAGCATCGTCTGGTAGTATGCTTGACCCATTGCAAGTTCTGCCAAATTACCCTGTTTTCGCGCAGAGCACAATAGCCGATCCTAAACCATCGGATATAACCTCACCCCCTACCATGATGCCTACTCAGCCCACCATCATATTGCCTAGAGATCCTCGGCCGAGTAGGGTGAACCATCATCATGCCTACACCGACGCTGCCAAATTAGATGCATCAACAAATTTACCACTGTCGGCCCCGTTCTATGCATTTTCGCAATCGGTTTCACAACCGATTGGGTCTGAGAGATACCCACATGATTCTACCCTGCCTAGAAATCCAGGTCCACAAAGGGTAGTAACTTATTCAGAACCTTTTATCCCTGTACCAGAACCCCAAGTCAGACATAATAGGTACGATCAGTACGCTCGTATGCCATCGACTCAACCTAATTGGCAACCCGAGTTTGCACTCGGGGGCAGAATGCCAACTATGACCAACATTATCAAGGGCCTGTTGTTCCAGTGGCCGATAATGCGAACTGGGTCGATCAAATCTCTGCTGTCCTGAGTGATCAGTTCGGCATACAGCCAAAAGGAAAGGTTATCGGCAATAGGAAGCCGTATCCTGATTACATAGATCGCATGCCATACCCCTATAATTTCAGAGTCCTAGATTTTGCGAAATTCTCTGGTGACGACTCAATCACTACCCTAGAGCATATCGGACGCTTTATCGCACAATGCGGCGAAGCAGCTCAGTCCAATGGGCTGAAAATAAGACTGTTCCCGTTATCATTGTCCGGGGCAGTTTTTACTTGGTTCACTTGTCTGCCTCCAAATTCGGTCCATTTATGGAACGATTTGGAACGCCGATTCCACGAATACTTTTTCTCAGGCAGTTTAGAGCTCAGGATTTCGACCTAAGCTCTGTTCGCCAGAGATTTGGGAAATCGGTGACTGATTACATTAAAAGATTCAGAGAAATCAGAAACCGATGTTTCAGCGTCACATTGCCCGATAATCAGCTCGCTGATTTGGCTTTTCAAGAATTAATTCCACCGCTTAGAGAGAAGTCTGGAGGGCAAGAGTTCACCGATTTAAGTCATCTGCTTCACCGTGTGTCGGCTCAAGAAAGCCGATTCCCAGATAGTAAATCGTTTAAAGATAGATTTAAAAATAATAATAAAGAAAAAGATAAAGCTAAAGTTAACATGGTCGATTATTGTCCGAGCGATTATTCAGAAGACGATGAAACAGAGATAAACATAGACGAATGGATAAAAGGGTCCAAAAAATTCTTAGTCCGTTCTTGGCTCGAACCGACTAGGAATAAGTCGGAAGTCAAATACGCCTTTGACGTCTCCAACTGTGATCGCATTTTTGATTTATTATTGAAACAGAAAATAATACGGTTGCCCGAAGGACACGTCATACCATCAGCTGACGAGATCAAAAAGCGCAGGTATTGCAAGTGGCACCATTCTTTTTCCCATAATACTAATGATTGCAATATTTTCCGTCAATAGATTCAGTCGGCTATCGAAGATGGTCAGTTAAAGTTTGCTGATGAACCGACTATGCAAGTTGATGCTGATCCATTCCCTATCAACATGGTTCAATGTTCGGCTAAAGGGAAAAGGCCGATGCATGATGAGTCAAAAAAGGATCGGCAAGTCGACATTCAGTCAAGTTCAAACGACAGCCAAACATTGAGATTACAATCGGCTCATTACAAATAGAAGCCGACCATGAAGGGAAGAATTCGAGAACCATTAAACCCAAAGGAAATCCTCAAGTGGGTAAATGGTACAAAGCTGAAAAATCGCCATCAAAGCAGTCAGCTAAAAGGCCAGGACCGACATTTTCTCAGTTGATGGAGAAATATGAAAGAGTGAATAATCGACCACAATATCCTACTCATCGGTCGGATAATTTATATCACATCAAAAACGTGGAGAGAGCACATAGAAGGTGCCCTTTTTGGCAGTTTTGTTGGGAAAGGGGAGTAGCATTGCCATCTCCGTGATCGTGCGTTCGATGGAGCATTATCCACGAGACGATTGGCCAAGACAATCGGCTAAAGATAAACTGTTTGGGCGATTCGAGATCATGGCAAAAGTTCTGTAAGACACATTCACGAAAGAATATCCGAACCAAATCAGGCACCAGACCAGGTTGAAACACAAAGGCCTAGTTCAGACCGGGAAAATTTGGCTGGCCAGATACGACAGCCAGTGGAGCCCAAACCTAGGTGGTGTCCATCTGGCATTAGCCGATCGCAGCGCAGACGGCTTCAGAGACTAAGGACTCAAGAGATTCGAGAAGCCGACGCAGAAAAACAGATGGATGAGACTTTCAATGAGCTTCGTCCGATCAAGGTTATTAAGAAAGAATGGAGGAAAAAGGAACAGGTCGAGGAAGATTTTGAGTCGACGGATGATCTGGATTCCCCCATGATCAGGGACGATACACCTTCGATGGATATCAATATGGTGTTCACATTACCAGCCGAATTCAAAATTAAAACCGAATCGGCTAAAGAGACTTTTGCTCAGTCATGTTCAGGCATCCAAAATGCAATATTCGAGAAACCAAGGGATGATCATCCGCATCTAAAACCATTGTATCTGAAAGGATACATAAATGGCAAGCCGATATCAAGAATGCTGGTAGACGGTGGAGCTACAGTAAACCTGATGCCCTATACAACTTGCAAGAAACTGGGTAAGTCCGATGAAGACTTGATTAAAACTAATATGGTTTTAAACGACTTCACAGGCGATCCCACAGAGGCCAAAGGCGTCATGGTTACAGAACTGACTGTCGGCAGTAAAACTTTGCCGACCGCATTCTTTGTCATTAACGCCAAAGGAAATTACAGTTTTCTGCTTGGAAGAGATTGGATTCACGCCAACTGCTGCATCCCATCGACGATGCACCAAGCGCTGGTCCAATGGAATGGAGAGGAAGTTGAAGTTGTTACAGCCGACACATCGGCTCACAACGCCATGGCCAGTTCTGATGCGAATTGGCAACACGAAGAAGCTGGGTGTATATCGGGGAAAACACTGGATGACTGCGACTTTATCTGCATAAGTAAGTCAGGACTGATGCCGATCAGTGTCAAGCCGGGCACGTTTGATCGGGCAAATGAAGCATTGCTTCGATGGGGACAAGGAAAGCAATGAAGTCATTACAAGATAAAATGCAAAGCTATCGGCAAAGAACAGATAGCTATGAGGCTATAGAAGATTTTCAAGATATTGAAAAGTTGGGTCAAGGCTTCACATCTACAGATATGCTTGAAGAAGTCGATATAGGTAGCGGTGATAGGAAAAGACCAACTTTTATTAGCGCAAAATTAGATGTAAAATACAAAGAAAGATTGATCAAAATTCTTAGAGATTATAAAGATTGTTTTGCTTGGGAATATTACGAGATGCCTGGTTTAAGCCGACAGCTGGTAGAACATCGGCTACCTATTAAACCAGGGTATCGGCCGTTTAAACAGTACCCTAGGCATTTTAAACCGGCCTTTTATAATATTATAAAAGAAGAAATAGAACGATTGTTGGAAGCAAAATTTATAAGGCCTTGCCGATATGCGGAATGGGTTTCCAACATTGTTCCAGTGATGAAGAAGAACGGAAAACTTCGAGTTTGTGTCGACTTCAGAGATTTTAATAAGACGACGCCAAAAGATGAATACCTGATGCCAATAGCCGATATGCTTATCGATGCTGCATCAGGGAATAAAATCATAAGTTTTCTGGACGAAAATGCCGGATACAATCAGATATTCATGGCAGAAGCCGATATACCAAAAACAGCTTTTAGATGTCCTGGTGCCATAGGTTTATTCGAGTGGACGGTTATGACTTTCGGTTTAAAGAACGCTGGGGCAACATATCAGCGAGCCATGAATCTGATTTTTCATGACTTAATCGGTCACATCGTCAAAATATATATCGATGACATCGTAGTAAAATCTGCAGATGACTTGTAACATTTGACCGATTTAGAAAAAGTTTTCCAGAACATAAGATCGCATGGCTTGAAGATGAATCCTTTCAAATGTGTGTTTGGCGTGTCGGCTGAGCAATTTTTGGGCTTTATGGTACATGAAAGAGGTATTGAAGTTAATCAAGCAAGGGTTAAAGCCATAGTCGAAACAATGCCGCCAACAAGCAAAAATGATTTGCAAAAGTTGATCGGCAAGATTAACTATCTCCGAAGGTTTATCTCAAATCTCTCTGGTCGGATCCGTGCTTTTACCCCACTATTGAAATTAAAGGATAATCAAGAATTCGTGTGGGGAATTGATCAGCAAAAGGCTTTCGACGGCGTCAAAGATTATCTAGCCAATCCTCCGGTTTTGGCTGCGCCACGAAAAGGGATTCCTTTCAGGTTATATATATATTGGCTGAGGAGGAAACTATTGGATTCTTTTTAGGACAAGAAATCGATGGAAAGGAAAGTGTTATCTTTTATTTAAGCCGACGCCTTCTTGATGCTGAATTCAGGTACCCTTTCATCGAGAAATTATGCTTGTCTTTATATTTCTCATGTGCGAAGCTAAGACATTATATTTTAGCATCGGCTTGTAAGGTGATCTGTAAAATCGATGTTATAAAATATATGTTATCAACTCCGATTTTACGAGGTCGACTTGGCAAGTGGGCTTATGCCCTAATAGAGTTCGGCCTGATCTACGAATCGGCTAAAGAAGTTAAGGGACAAGTTCTGGCCGATTTTATAACAGGATATGATATTACTGCCGACTTGGTATCTGTAGCCCCTTGGCAATTATTTTTTGACGGGTCTGTATGCAGAGAAGGTGACAGAATTGGTATTGTGCTCATATCACCCAAAGGGTGTAACTTTGAATTTGCATTCCGATTAAACAGTCGATGCTCAAACAACCAGGCAGAGTATGAAGCACTACTCAAGGGCTTGCAATTGTTAGAAAACATCGGAGTGAATGCTGTTGAGGCATACGGGGATTCAATGTTGATTGTGCAGCAAATAAAAGGAGAATACCAATACCGAGATGAAATACTGCTGAAATATTTGGAGCAATGTTTCGAGATTATCGGCTCATTTACATCATTTTCTATCGGTCATGTCCCTCGAGAATTGAACGATAGAGCTAACGCCTTAGCTCAACAGGCATCAGGGTATAAAGACTTTGGCCGATATCAGGTAACCGAATTAGTAGATAAAGCCGTCATGTGCATAGATACTGTGTATTGGAGAATGCAAATAAAGAATTAGCTGATCGACCCATCCCAGCCGACAGAACGCAAGATTAGGCAACAAGCTTTAAAGTACATTGTTATGGACGATACATTGTATTATCGGACGATGGAAGGCTTGTTGTTGAGATGTCTTGGAGCCGAAGAAGCACGGGTAGCAATGGGCGAGGTACATGAAGGTATTTGCGGATCTCATCAATCGGCTCATAAGATGAAATGGATGCTTAGACGAACGGGTTATTTTTGGCCGACAATTACGTTCAAAAGCCAAGTTAACACGATGCTGTTAATCGGCTAGAAAGATTGCAAATTCAAGGAGATAAAATTACAGGAAAGTGAACATAAAATCGGTCAAACAGCCGATTATAAAAGTTAAAAAGTATAAGTGTTTCCAAAAGACGGCCGACAAAGTTTTACATCTTTAAAAACTAGTATTGGATGCCTGAGCCTGGAAGGGTTGCGCTCAAAGCCGAGAGAGCACCAGCAGCTTTTGCGATCACACACTGAACTTCTTCAATGATGCGATCGTCTTCATTTGCATTCCCCGGCACTGGTACAACCTTGGCCGACTGCTTCTTTACACTCACTACAGCCATGGCGATACCAAGCTTCTGGTCTTTGATCTCCGACGCTGTTTTCTCCATGGTTTGCTGGCCTTCTTGGATTTGTTTTTCAGTCTTGGCCAACTCTTCCAAAAGAAATTTCTTTGTATTTTCAAGCTTGGAGAGGGACTCTTTGGTCGACTTTAGCTGTTGCGCATCGGCATCAAATTTGTGTTTCTGCGCCTTAGCGTCAGCAACCAACTCATCCAGGAGCTTTTGATCGGCTTCTAGGGCTTCGCGGCGATCGATTCTAGCCTGCGCTGCCACCACTTCAGACCTCCTCTCATCCAAGTGGCAGACATTGAGAAGAGCTTCCATGGCTTCAGGGGGCAGATCGGCTTTAACTGCTGCCATAGCATCACGGATCGGCTGGTTGTTCGCCGGGATCTCCGATTGCGGCCTCATAACCAGATCAAAAAGCTTGTTTAGTTTTTCCTTCATGCCTGGGGCAGAGGTGACGGCAGCCGACGCTTCATTCGACACTTCAAGGATCTTCCTGATTTCAGCATCATAGTCATCAGTGGCCATGATCTCAGGATCATCAAGAACGGCCAGAGAAAAGCCCAACAGGTTTGTCGGGTCGGAGAGCTCTGGCAGATCGGTGACCAAGGCTATTGGCGTCGGCCGTGGAGGAGATAGTGGCGTAGATGAAATCTTGGGAAGATCGGCCAGGATCTTCTCAACTTGAGCTGATTGCGTCGGCTAAAAGAAACGAATAAAAGGTAAGCCGATGTATTCAGAGATATAAGTCACTTAAAAGGTACGATTATTTACCTCTGCAGTAGTCGACGCATGTGGCGAACTCTCGCCGCTCTGCTCTTGGGGCTTGGGTCCCTTTTTCACAGGAGCCTTGGTGTACTTTGTTTTCTTCTTTTCTGAAAATATAATCGGCTAACGGTTAGTTTGATAAAAATCAAAAGAAATAATGGCTGATTGTGTTATACTAACTTGGTTGTTTTCACTCAATGTCCGACAAAGACGGACTATGAATCCCCAAGGTACCTGAGGTGTACCCGATGGTCGATCATTGGAGTGGCCTTTTCTTGCCCGATTGGCGGAGCGAGTTTCTTGCCGTGACCTTAGCTGCGAGAAGAAGATAAGAGATTAGGAAATATATCTGGCAAGACCAAGGTGTAAAAGAAAAATTATTCGAGCCGATGCCTTATCGATATCTACAATACTTGTATTAGTATACCCCGCAGAGTTAGTCTCGCCGCTTAAATCGCTGTTAGTATCTACTGTCGGCTCGGGAAGATTTGGAAAAAACTCATTGACAATAGCCGACATTGACTTGTCAGAATAAAGCGCCTCTGCGATAGATAGCCACCAGGAAGAAAAGCGTTTTGACCGACGAGTGTTCAATATAAAATGCGGCAAGTCTTTGATCTGAAGCTCATCAGCTATTTCAAGGACAAGGTTAGCTGCGACTGCATTACGAACTCTGGCTCTTGGTTGAAGCCAATCAAGTAGTGGAAAACTCGGAATAATTTGACCAAAGCCTAGCTGTCTAGCATAAACTGACGGACCGTAGAATTCGTATGAAGGTTGAAAAGTCCGATTCCTTGTGTGAAGACCAACGCGCAAAATACTTGGCGAAATAAAAAGCTTGAACAGATCCAACGTATCTTGTGGCATTAGAGCACTATCGACATCTAAATGAAGGAAGGAAGGCCATGGGAAATCGGTTGTGCTTGTATAACTGAAGAAATCATTCTGTTTGAATTCATTATTGTCAAGCTGAAAAAAGAATGATAGATATTTCTTAGAGCCGATAGGGGTGACTTTTGTCTCATTCCCAAAGCACATCATAAATCTCTCACTATATGATCGGCTAGCTGTGAACTGAAGCACCATGCCTTCTGGAGTATCTTCGCGAGGAAACGCCGTGTCTTCAGAAGGATTGAGCTCAAAAGATCGGCTAAACAAGCAATACAACCAAATCTGAATAAATCAGAGTGGTCCCCCGACGTTGCCGACAGTGAAACCCGTAAAACCAGTGAAAAGCTGACATCTTATTGTGTGCATCATCTGGTAAACTGCCCCTAGAACTATTTTTCCATGTGCTAGCTGACGACCTTCTATCAATTGCTCTGCTATGGTTTGATATACCTGAGTTGGTCCAAAGGAAGCACCGCAGAACAAAAATTGGCCTAACCAGAGATTCAAAAAAGCAGCGTGTTCTTCGTCCAATACCACCCTGTTAACCTTATTATTATTTCTGATATATTTAGCCCCTCCTTCACCTTTGGATCTGATAAGCTTGTACTTGGGCTTGGCGCTATAAGCCGACACTTGATCCCCATCAAGTCTTGAGCAGCACAGTTGGGCTACGTCCAACAGAGTTGGGCCGACAAGACCGGTGCGGAATACGAAGGCATTGAAGGTGTTCGACCAGAAATAGCAAGCCGTGGCCACTAAGGGCTCATTGGCCTCTAGATCGGCTAAAGAAAGAGAGAGACATTCGGCTATGCCCATCTTTTCCCATTCACCCCTCTTTTGGGCTGCTACGCGAATGTACCATGATCTCCATCCCTTGAGCGCCGTCGGCCAAGCCCTAAAGCTCTTACTCCAACCCTCTATGTTATATCCCGCAGCTGATAGAGGAAGACGAGGAATCTCTTCATTTATTACTGAATCGGCTTCTAGGTTTCCTACTGGACCTAGGTAGAATTGGTCATTGCTGTTTGGGATCGGGATGAATACCTGAGAGAGATCTATTGAGATGGTTCTGACAAGGAGCCGATTGGAAGCGGTGAGCACTGGAGCTTGAAGACCAGAAGCCGATTGCAGACAACTCGAGAGCTCGTGCGTGTGAGGAATGAGTCTGTGGGGGCCACCTATTTGTAGCACGGTGAAAATTTGAAGCGACGGGAAACGAATCTCAAAAGACACGAGCAGTTAAAGCGCACTACCTGCGTGTCAGAGAATTACGACGCAAATAAAGCAGCAGTTACTGGGTGAAGATCAACAGTTAGCCGATGGGAAAGAAGCCGACAGTTGTAATTTTTTAAAGATGACAAGTCATCTATCAAAAATGGGGGGCATATGTTTGCACCAGAATTTGGCAAGTCTAGTCAAAATCGGCAAGAAAGTCAAACATGCGGAAATTAACGGAAGATTCGGAAAGATTTGAAGGTATTTGGTGACAGCAAGATCTCTGAAGATAAACTATCCGAAACGAAGGACGATACGGATCAGATTTTGAAACGTATTGTAATAGGACACGATCGGCCGACGGGTATAAAAGAAGGGCCAAAGTAAGCTACGAAAAAAACACAACCAACACACCAATCTACATTACTTTTTCTTGTCGACTAAGAGTAGTTCTTGTAATTTAGCCTTTGTAGTTCGATCTTGATCAATAAAGTTGTGCATCGCCGATTGTTGATCTTCTTCAAATTACGCCCCAGGTTTGATTTATTCTGATTTTGTTGCGCATCGCCTTCTTCAGAATCGATCTGCCTTTATCCTCTGATTAGCCTTGATCGGCTAGTTAGACTTACCTTATTACTTTGATCTTAATCGGCTTCAAGCTGATTGAGTCTAAGCCGATTGATCGTTACGATCGGCTTTGAGTGAATTTCATATTTTTACTTTGTCGATTACAGGTCAAATCAACTGGCACGCTCTGAATCAGGTGTTCATCTGATGTGCTGTTGTCAGAAACCCTACTCAAATTTTTGACGTTAACACATACATAGATATCTTGTTAGAAACAATGTGTACCCGCCCTCCCCAACCCCCACCCTAGTATACCTGACTCGTCCCTAGCCTAAAAAACAGCTGCATGCATGCGTAGAGGGTAGCCTTCTGGAAGCTGGGCGGGCAGGCAGGCAGTGGCAAGTACGCATGCGCATGCCGGCCGGAAGAGTTCAAGGAGAACATGATGAATGCATGACATATTCGTGTCATCGTGTGTATCTCCTTCGTTTGGCGGCTCCATGCTCCCGCCACGCGTCGATCCGATTCACGCTCATATTTCACGTCCAAAGCGCAATACCTAACGTTAGCTACGAAACCTCATGCATGCCCATGTGGGGCACAGCACTAAGCTTGCTAGCTAGCGCCCTTCCCTTTCCTTGCATCGATTGATCGATCGGTCGCGTGCACAGTAGGGGCCTAAAAACTACTCCTCCAAAATCAAGCCACGTAGACAAAGATACGTACATATATGAACAGATAGATAGATAGATCGCGTGTGATCTAAGCCCCGCTAGCTAGCTGTGGAGTTTGATTCATGGAGGTGGAGAAGAGGACGACTGATCTGAAAAGCGATGAAAAGTGGTGCCACTACTACATAGGGGTATATCCGCGACGCCTCATCAATGCCGGGTGAGGCCCACCCAGCAGTGATTGTATTATCACTGCCGGTTCCAAGTCAAACCGGCACAATAGTTTTTTTCCGGGCGAATTGAAGCAATATCACTCCCGGTTCATTTTATTCAACCGGCAGTAATAAGATTACCCTAAATTCTTTCGCGCGAACAGGAGAGCAGTATCACTGCCGGTTCGTATTATAAAACCGGCAGTGATATATTACTGCCGGTTTGTAAATAATAACCGGCAGTGATAAGAATTACCCTAAATTTTCACGCAGGAACGGCAGAGTGTATCACCGCGAATTATATTATTGAACCGCATCGATATTTCATCGCGGTGTTTTGAAAAAGAACCGGCAGTGATAATTCGACACTATAAATACCCTTCGTACTTGCCCCACCTCTAGAATAGAGAGGAGCTCTGTTCTTGCTCGGTTGGGGAAGAGAGGGGGCGAATTTCTGCTCTCAAATTTGGTGGAATTCACTTCTAATTCGTGATCTACGGTTCGTATCTTGATGTACATTTTATTTGTAGTTGGTTTTTGTTGGATATTACGTTCTATATGGTTGTTGGCTGTGAGAATTGTCGATTGCATAATGAGCACAATTAGAGCTCTAATTTAGAGACTAGATTTGAATTCACCACCTTTTTATGTGTGCAGTGATTAGTGAGATTAAGATGTAGCTTGAATTTAAGTTTTTACGAGGACCAAATTAGTGATTGCGTTTAATATGTTAAGTACGCAAAGACTACATAATTAATTGTCGTTGTATGCAACTATTTAGATATCATGTGTCTAGAAAAAGTTTTTATATTCTTTGTTGAATTATGTTTTAAATAATAAATTATGTATTTATGAGTTTTTATGCTTTTTAGCTAATTATTTAAAATATTTTCCTATTAAGAAGAGGAAGTTTTGATTTTTAGAGAAAATTTAAAATGTGATAAAACCTTGAAAATTAATTTTAAATGTTATATTATTTGTGGAACTTTCTCAAAAAATTTGTCAAAAAATTTCATAATTTTTGAAGTTGGTCGCTAATTTTAATAATTGAAACTTGCTTTATTGATTTTAATAGTGAGATTTGGAAATGGATTTCTTGATTAATTAGTAGTACGTAACAAATTAAATGAATAAAATAATTTGTGACCACTTATTGATTTATGAGATTTTATTTGTTATAAATATTTGCGGATGGACCAAGATGGATGTATGAAGCGGACCGTCGCGATAGAGAGTACTTTAACAATGTGACTAGTTTTATGAGCGTGGTCTGCGGCATACAAGTCAACTATCTTGCCGACGGACTACATTTGTTGCCGTGCGTAGATTGCAAGAATGAGAAGCGATTTTCTAATCTTGAGGCGATCCGTGCACACTTGCTTCAAGGGTTTCAAGCCCGCCTATACCGTTGGGTGAGCATAGTGAAAATGAGATTTTACGTGAAGATCATCCGATTGATGATGATGACGAAGACAACGACTCCACGACGGTCGAGGATACGTTCGTGGACACCCAAGATGATACGTTAAATGCGATAACCATGAAGATGATCTAGAACAGATGTTGCATGATGGGGAGGAGGACCGCACGAGTGAAAGGGATTTTCGAAGTTCCAGCGTATGGTAGAGGACTCTACAACACCTTTGTACCGAGCCGCAAGGAGGGCCTCAAAAGGCGCATGTTGTGCTAACGCTGCGCTTGAAGGCAAGCAATGGTTGGTCCGATAAGAGCTTCACAGAGTTGTTAGGTTTCTGCGAGGCGTTCTCCGAGGGAAACGTGTTACCGACAACCACGCACGTGGCCAAGCGGTTATCCGCCCATTGGGATGGAAGTACGTGAAAATACACGCATGTCCAAGCGATTGCGTATTGTATCGCAATGAGTTTGTAAAATTGGATCGTGTCCCGTTTGCAAGGCATCTCGTTATAAGCGCGGTGATGCCGACATCGAAGTGCATCGTAAGAAAAAGACCCCAACCAAGGTGTTGTGGTATTTCCCTATAATCCCACGTCTCAAGTCCTTTTGCGAACAAAAGGCATGCTCAATTACTACGATGGCACTTGAGGAGCGTAAGAAGGATGGAATGCTCGGACACCTGTGACTCTGCAGTGGAGGAACATTGATACAAAATACAAGAAACACTTTGCATGTGATGTGAGGAATATAAGGTTCGAGCTCGATGCGGATGGAATGAATCCTTTCGGCAACATGAGCAATCATCATAGCACTTGGCGGTGACTTTATGTATCTACAACCTTCCTCCTTGGCTTTGTATGAAGCGAAAGTACATTATGATGCCGCTTCTTGATCCAAGGGCCAAGGCAACCCGCAACGATATCGATGTGTACCAAAATCACCGGTTGAAGATCTTCATTATTGTGGAATGACGATGTATGGCTATGGGATGAGTATAAAGAGAGTACTTCATGCTTTGCACGCGTTGTTGTTCGTAACCATCAATGATTACCCGCTCTCGGTAATCTTTCGGCGGACTATTAAAGGATTCAACGGATCGTCCATTGCTTGGGTGATCTGGTGGCGGTGGCTGAAATCTGCAGAAAAATGTGTTACATGCGACATCGTAGGTTCCTTCGTAAGGACCATCCGTATCGCAACAACAAGAGAGGTTTCGATGGTACAAAGGAGACAGCTTCAGCTCCAAAACATCACAACGGCAAAGAGATATACTCGGCCGTAAAGGATATTAAAATTATCCATGGAAAGGGGCCGCGTTACATCGGTCCGTGTTCCGTGATACTGACTCCTTTGTGGAAAAGAGATCGTGATTTATGGACCTACCTTATTGGTTTCACCTGGATGTTCAACATGCAATCGACATTATGCACGTAGAGAAGAACGTGTGTGACAGCTTGCTCGGTATTTTAATAGACATACCTGGCAAAACAAATGATACACTGAAAGCACGGATGGACCTGGAAGATATGAACCTCAGGAAGGAGCTACATCATGAAGATTTGGGTAAAGGCAAAAAGTACCTTCCGGCAGCTTGCTACACTCTTAGCAAGAAAGAGAAAATTAGCGTGTGTGCTTGCACGGAGTCAAAGTACTGTCCGGTTATTCTGCCAACATAAAGAGGCTAGTCTCAATGAAAGACTTGAAATTAATTGGCATGAAGTCTCACGATTGCCACGTGATGATGACACGATGCTTCTGTTGCAATTAGGGTGTTACGCGGAGAAAGTGCGAGACCCAATTATAAAGTTGTGTTCATTCTTCAATGCGATTTCACAAAAGGTCATTGATCCAATGAAACTGGGTAAGCTGCAGCAAGACGTGATTCACACTCTATGTCGGCTTGAGATGTGCTTCCCTCCATCCTTTTTTGATATTATGGTCCATCTCATTGTTCATATTATGAAAGAGATACAGTTTCTTGGCCCTGTGTTTCTACATCAGATGTACTCTTTCGAGAGGTCATAGGGGTTGTGAAGAAATATGTTCGTAATCGACATCGGCCAGAAGGGTGCATTGCCGAAGGTTGGGGAACTGAGGAGGTCATTGAATTTTGCGTCGATTACATGTATCTCAAACCGATTAGTGTGCCCATATCTCGCCATGAGGGGAGGCTACAGAGCAAAGGGACATTAGGTCAGAAATCGAAGCGTACTAACGATCGTGCTTCATTCATTCAAGCACATTTCGCTTCTGACCAATCGGTTGTAGCGGCACCGTATGTTGATATGCACAAGAATATGCTAAGAAGAAAAAACCCATTTAAATCTGAGGTTTGGATTTCGAGATACCACAGAGATAACTTCGGAGATTAGTTGCTTAGACACATGAATCATACGCAGACAGAGTATGCTCAGTTGAGAGCGCTGTCTCAGGGACCGTCATGTACAATCCTGACATTTGAAGGATACGACATAAATGGATATACATTTTATACGAGCACAAGATAACAAGAGCACCAACGAGCAAATGAGTCCGTATAGATGCCTACGATAGCAATGGTAATATGCAGACCTACTACGGATTCATAGAAGAGATTTGGGAGCTTGATTATGGGCCTTTGAAGGTTCCTCTCTTTCGGTGCCAATGGGTCAGGCTCCCTGGGGTCGTGAACATCGACAAGTACGGTATCACTACCGTGGACTTCAAGCACATCGGATCTGAGAGAAGAACCATTCGTACTTGCTAATGTCGTTACACAATTCTTTTTTGTTCGGGACCCGGCTGACAAAGAACGCCACGTGGTTCTTCAAGGAAAAAGAAGAATTGTCGGAGTTGACAATGTAGTCGACGAGGAAGACTACAACCAATTCGATGAGCTTCCTCCTTTTGGTGAGAACGTCGACCTAGGTCTCATGGAAGACAGTGAGGAAGCTACATACATACGCCGTGATCATAACGAAGGTCGAATCGTTGCTTAGTTGTAATAATATACGGATATGTCTTATCTTGTATGAAGGATATGCTTCAATTTGTAATATATGGATATACTTTATTTTGTATGGAGAACATGCTTCCAGTTGTAATATATGGATACACTTTATTTTGTATGGAGAACATGCTTCCATTTGTAATATACGGATATACTTTATTTTGTATGGAGAAAATGCTTCCATTTGTAATATACGGATATGCTTTATCTTAAGTTATCAATTTTTATTTACTTAAGACTTCTTTTGCATAAATCATGTATTTTTTTAATATCTAGCACATTGAAGTTAATCTTTATTAAAAAGATTCAAATTAATGCTCATGGTGTTATAGTATTTATGTAAAGTCCATGTAGGGTTCTTAGCAAATTTGTAATTCACTTAATTTTTATGTGATTAAAAAAATCAATGTTTCATATATTCTAAAACTTCATGATTTTATACAAATTTATAAATTTATTTCATCCTTTTTGGAGCTATATATCAAAAGTTATGCTAGTTTGAATTTGAGCTTGGCTTTAGCCACTGACTTTAATTTGGGGCCACCCACGTCACTGTCGGTTCTAGAGAAAAATCCGGCAGTGATGTTGTGGTATCACTGCCAGTTGAAATTAGAACCGGCAGTAATACCTCCACATCACTACCGGTTCATGAGAAAAATCCGGCAGTGATGTTGTGGTATCACTACCGGTTGAAATTAGAACCGGCAGTAATACCTCCACATCACTGCCGGATCTAATTAGAACCGACAGTGATGTGGAGGTATTACTGCCGTTCTAATTTCAACAGGCAGTGATTGTTATATCACTGCCGGATTTCTTTCATTAACCGGCAGTGATTGTTATCTCTATATAAACGAAGCGCGCGGTCTTCTTCCCACACTTCGCCGTTTTTTCCCACACTCACCCTAGCCTCCGCACCACGCCTCCACCGCGCCGGCGCCCTCCTCCGCGACGAGTCCTCCGTGCCAGCCCTCCTCCCCGCGCCGGCCCTCCTCGACGTCCGGCCCTCCTCCGAGAGTAGTCCTCCGCGCCAGCGCTCCTCCCCGCGCCGACCCTCCTCCGCACCGCGCCGACCCTCCTCGACGTCCGGCATATTGTGAATGTTGTGGTATATTGCTTTTGCTTGTGAATGTTGTGGATATTGTTCTGCATATTGTGAATGTTGTGCATATTGTTCTGCATATTGTGAATGTTGTGCATATTGTTCTGCATATTGTGAATGTTGTGGTATATTGCTTGTTCACGTACTTATCGCCGTATATTGCTTTTGCTTGTTCTGCATATTCTGCATATTGTTCTGCATATTTGCCGTATATCGCCGTATATTGCTTTTGCTTGTTCACGTACTTTTCCTTGTTCACGTACCGCGCACATGTACAGGCTCTACATCGGCAGCCAAACATCTTAATTTTTGTTTGTGTTAACATGATATGCATTCGATTACTAGAAAACTTTTCATAATGTTCAAATTAGGTCCATCAAGGTGATATTATGATTTCTAGTTAAGGACTCGGTTTTGAATCTACTCAAGTTCTCCTGAACTGCGATTTTCATGACGCTACTTTAGATATCTTCTCAATTCGTCAAGCGCTCATAGTCAATTGCTTAAAGATAATAATTTATCTCATCAATTGGTTAAAGATAATAATTTATCTCCTAAACACATTTCTTTATGCTACTTAATTTGTTCTTTGCTTTACAAAACTATAACACTTAGATAAACAATTACTTACTCAACTTGTTGAATTAATTAGTTTTAAGCGATCTTCATTTTTGTGCAATGTCTGCACAATTAGCAATACATTGACATTTTTCAGATCAATTGGTTGCTCTCCGATTAAATGTAATTTGTTCCTATTTCCACTTAGTGAAGTTTTGTTATGAAGAATCTTGTAGAAGTCTTCACACTATATTCATGTAATAAATACCTTATATTGTATTTGTTATATTCATGTAATGAGATTTTTGTTGTTTTAACAATACATTGTATTTATTATATTCATGTAATAAATACCTTATATATTGTATGTGTCGCTTTGTTCTCTATACTAGTGCAATGCATGCGTGAAATGACTTAAACGTGAAACTAGGTGTAATATCACCATTCCTATGTTTAATTATGTACCGAGTAATGTAGTTTCGCATGGAAATAATATCACTAGATTTAAGAAAGTAATGGCCAAATGTGTGTAATATTGTACGTATAATTAGTCCATTTCGGTCCACAACTTCGTGCGTGACCAATTTATACGTATACCATCACATTCATCTCAAGCCTTTGTTAATTTTAAATTTTAGATAAATTAGGTGCACATGGCGGCTAACCAGGAACAAGTGCCGGATGGCGCTGAGCATTTGAACCAAAGCCCGGAACAAAGCCCGACAAGCTTCCTCAACCTGCAGCAAACCGAGGCAACAAACATACTCGTACACGTGCATCGTCACCGAGGCCCTAACAAGTTGCGGACGGGTGAACGAAAGGTGATCGTGGAGCTTAATGCAGTCGGCAAACCGGTTATACCAGCATCACTGCTTGGGCCATACCGAACAACATGCGGGGTCCTAGCTAGAGATAACGTGCCCATCACCTACAAATCATGGACATATCGTGGCGCTTGCCCGTCGTATGTTCCCGATGAAATCAAGGAAGCATTGTGGACAGATTTGACATCCAAGTTTCAGTTTCCTGAAGATCAGTTGGAGCATGCGAAGAAAAGTGCACTAGCCATCATGGGAAACTCCTGGAAGAATTGGAAGACAAAGTTGAATAAGGAGTATGTGAAGAAGGATGAAACGTCGAACTTTGATACGTACCCGAGGTTGAGGCAATTTTGGGATGAATTCGTGCAATATAAGAAGTGTGATGAAGCCCAAGCTATCAGTGAAAAGAACAAAGCAAACTCGGACAAGAACATTTACCCCCATACGCTAGGCACCGGTGGCTACGTGAAGAAAGTACCCAAGTGGGATGCAAGGGAAGAAGAGCTAATTCTTAGTGGAGTTGTTCCTGCGACGTCCGAGATGGCCCCAAGATCAAAGTACTGGATGCTTGCGAGGGGAGCTAATCTTTCGGATGATGGCATCTTAAGCTTCAGAAGCGAGAAAGAAGAGGAAATTTCAAAGAAGATCGCAGATGCCCATGCCCAAGCTACCTAGGGCTGCTTCCAACCAAGAAGAGAGAACGACGAGCTAACACGCGCCCTGGGTAACAAAGAGCACCCTAGTCGTACTAGAGGGTTAGGCTTGGTGCCCTGGAAAGCAGCGTTCCCAGAGGACGCTTCTATCTATAAGCGTCCGAAGCTAACTAGACAAGAACAGTTGGATGCACGTGTACGAGTAATAGAAGAAAGGATGCATGTAAAGGAAATTCAATTTCAAGAACAGATACAAAAGATGCAAGAAATGCTAGCGAGCGTCCTCAACGAACGTCAGGCACATGACCTCCAGAGTCCGCCGTTGCTCGTAAAGCCAAGCGTCCGCGGACCCTCCGAAGAGGACTCGGCTGTAGTTTTCCGTGGACAAAATCGTAGAGCCGACACGTTGCGATCCGCACCGCCTCAGCGAACATAACCATTAAGGTGGCTGAAGGGATGGCTTGGCCATGCGGCGAGGGGCAGATGTTGCATAACCGCCCAATTCCTGAGGGATACGCCAGAGTATCAGTAGACAGTGTGGTTGACAATTACCGTGAAGTTGAGGTACAGATCCCCAGCGAGGAAGGTAGAAATACTCTTGGACAAAGCCTAGGCACATTCATCGCGTGGCGCAAGTGCTACATAATGTTTTTGTCCGATGACGAAAATGGCGATGATGAAACTAATGATGACGGCGCGGCCTATCCTGGTAGTAAAAGTCATCCTCCGTCACCTAAAAAAAGTTCGCCTCCAGCTCCAGCGCCACGGAAAAATAATGAAAGAGCACCGCGATCTCAAAATTCATCACGGTTAGCGGAAAAGTGCCACATCTGTGAAGCCAAAGACAACTGTAAGAAACGAGCATATGACATGACCAAGAAGAAACTAGAAAGGAAGTAGACTCAAAGTGTGATACCACTTCAATTAAGACGCCAAAGACTGATAAAGTTGAAATCGAAGCGCCAAAAGAGATTTCTTCCTAGACATAGCGACGGTTAAGCAGATCGGGCGAACAACCAATCTCCTCAACCTAGCCAACGATCGGACTACGAGCGCATCTCTGGGCGTAAATCTAAAGGACAAAGTTGGTAAAAGAGCTACCGCCGCACGGGAAAGGGTGCTAAAGGCGCGGGGCCTCTAAGGTGGAAGTTCGTTAACGGGAAGCATTGGTGGATCCAAACGAGGAGCAGTAGATCGACGACACGATTCTGGCGTCTACATCAATGGTATCGGCGGCTTGTCCAAGAGACAAAAAACGACGCGTTCCCTGTCAAATACAAAGAAACGGATTTTCACAATATGGACGGAGTTTTCTGGGTAGAAACCTCCGAATTAGACCAGTTGTACCAATGAGATGCTCTGGACGTGTCTGTATTAAGAATGTGGACTCTGTAAGTCTCTCGTATAATTCGTACGGTACATTCACGTACCCTTAAACTTAGTGTCTAACTTCTTTCTTGTTAGAATGGAGACAATGACACTCAGAGCGGACTTAAATGAAAGGGTAGGATTCCTCGATCCCGGCCTTGTCAATTGCAAACTTATTAAAGATCCATTGACGAGAGAGAGATCGAGGAGTACGTACTAAAGGCGCTACTAAAGTTACAAGACAAGAACTACGTACTTTTACCCTACAACTTTCAGTACGTGTTTCCTTGCCTACTAGTCAGTTTTATCATGTGCAACACCATGTCATGACTAATGGGCTTCTGCAGCTTTCACCGGATCCTTCTCATCATTACGTTAGACGATAGCACGATCACTGTGTTGGACTCAATGAGGAAACCGACAAACGATTACAAAGAAGTAATAGTCGTTGCGTTATTGCTCCCGTAATCTTTCATTCCATTGCACTTAATTGCACCTAATTAAGTTTAATGAGTATTCATAACCATACACAGGGCGTACACAAAATACCGCAAGAAGAGCACGCGGTACCGTCCATTCACGAAGAAGTTCAGAATAAAAACCGATTTTCCGTGCCTAAGACAGCCGCAAGGGAACAATTTATGTGCATACTACGTAATGACACACATACACACGTTAAATCGACAAGATCACGACTACAACGGCGAGATGGTATATCATTACATGTTGACGCCTAATTTTCTTTATAAAAACTACGACACTAATTAATGCATTATTTCTTCAATGACAGCGCGTGAAGCTCGGCACCAACAGCCTACTTGACAGCGAAGTTGAAGCCCTTCGAGAGCAGATGGCTGGGTTCATCATTCGAGAAATGATCAACCCGAAGGGCGAGTTTTACGAGCCACACGCTACAATTAACTGAAATGTGAACGATTGTCAATGAACAATGTAATAATTAGATATTACGATGATTTACTGTATTTCAATTATGCTTTACAGATACTTCATTAATATTGTCATGATTAAATGAGTATTCAGTATTCAATGTTAAATATTATGATGATTTAATATATTTGAATTATTCTTTACCAATACTTCATTAATATTGTGCATAACATATACCGTACAGAATACATGTACTGTACAATATATATATATTACAGCGTTACATCATACAAATAATACAAAAAAAATATGTAACCGGTTTTGGAGGATAATATGGCAATCGTATTTATCACCGCCGTTTTAGAGAATAATAAAGATAACACCTTATCACCGCCGTTGGAAAATATTAAGTGGCGTGATATGGATTATCACCGCGGTTGAAAAATCAAAAATAACAACCGGCAGTGATAAGTTGTTATCACTGCCGGTTATGGATAAAAATCCGGCAGTGATAATCCTTATTACTGCCGACTATATAATATAAACCGGCAGTGATATTATTATCACTGTCGGTTGAAGAACCGGCAATGATAGTCCCGACTATCACTGCCAGTTAGGGAGTGCCGGGTCAACATCCGGCAGTGATGCTGATGTTGATCCGGCAGTGATGTCTTTTTCTGTAGTGGTGTGCATGTGCATCTAGCCCAGAGGAGAATCAGTTCTTGTTCCGTCCGTCGCCGTGTCTTGATGGGTTGCTTTGGCACTATTTTCAGCTGTCTTTGTTCAACCTGGAGATGCACAACCAGATCAGTCAGGGGTGATGCGTCTATATATATATGTTGATGGAAAGATGCTGTTAGGTTTTCCCGTTAAGTACTTCGGCTAAGCTACCTTGTCTAGTAAACGCGCAGCCAGGTAATGTGTGACAGTGCTGCACGCTAGCTATATCGTGACCCTAAATTCGATCCATGCTCCAGCAGAGTGACGAGTTGGTCCAAACAATTTGTGATTTGTTGTGCCACTCAATTAACGTGTTTACCACCTGTCTTCCGATTTCTTTTCCCAAGACGTAATATATGATCTTTTTCTTTTCTAGAACATTTGTTTCATTTTCCTTAATTCCAGGATATTTGTTTCCTTTTCCTTTAGATGATGCTGAAGGTGAGGAGAGATCTCTTGTGGGCCACAGGGATGAGTTAGACACATTAAACAATGGCCATCGGATGTGGGTGAGTAAAGCTGAGGAAATATCTGAGAGGTTAATTTTGATGGAGGCAAGTTTCTGGGGACGTTTCGCTGGGTGCATGAAGGTTGAGTCATCTCTAGTGGGGTGCATTATTTGGGGTTGACGTAGAAAAGAATGCTTAGATGTATTATAAAGGGGTATAGATAGTTCGAATTACTTGTCGTTAATTACACCTCTATGCAGAAAGCATATGGAATGAGTTACTACTTTTTGGGGTTTTTGCTTCACTACTCCTTTTTAAGAAACGTTACGAATATTAAACCAGAAAAGAATACTAATTAATGGCTATGGGCAATTTTGTACTGTTTTTTTTAAATAGTTTGTCCATATCGAGTGTATACTCATGTTTCTGTCCAACATCACAATCAATAAGAAATTAATTAATATATATTTGATGGAAAATATTTCCGTAAAAAAATCAAAACATTAAGTATTTACAAACAGAACCGACTTGCTAAAATGCCATCTATTTTAGACCACTGGAGAGAGTATTACTGAAAGTAGTAATTCGTGTCTGTGGATACTATCTATCCACAACAAGTGCCACCCGTTAGATCCTATTTTTACACACACTACTACAGAACAGCACGTCAGTGCCGATTCAAAACCCCATCACTGCCCATCATTGGCGCTAGCAGTGATTGGTCGGCAGTGATACTCGGGATTATCATCGCGGTTCAGAACCGGCGATGATAAGGATTATCACTGCCGGTTCTACCTACAACCGGCAGTGATATTGAACTATCACTGTTGGTTTTATCTACAACCGGCAGTGATATTGAACTATCACTGCCGGATCAAATCAAATCAGCGTTGATGATAATTATCACCGCGGTTATATATAAATCCGCATATCACTGTCGGTTTTCTCCAAGAACCGGCAGTGACAAGCTTGCATATTTTTTGTGCAATATATATATTTTTATACAATTGTTTATAAAGTGTCCATATGTAGTATATAAAGCATCGTTCAAATCATAATTCAAATATATCCATGTATATATGAAGTATCGTTAAAATCATAATTCAAATATATTAAATTAAGCATCACATAAATTGTTTTTACAATGATTTGTTTACAAATGTAGTTCGACTACATCTCATCTCATTCGCTTTGATTTTACAAAGAGTCGAAGTAGACATGTCACGCGTCTAGGTCGTAGGAATGAGGACGATGAGGCTACTCGTGGAACTTGCCGTTTGGATTGATGATCTCATCATGAATGAATCCGGCGATCTGTTCTTGAATTGCTATAATTTCTGTCAGCAATAACTTGTTGGTTCTCAGTTTGGAGCTGTTTTTGAACAAAAAAGGAAGTTAATTAATGATGATATTTGTTAAATAAAAAAGGCATCAATGTGCAATTACGTACCATGGCTTCGTTATAGCCGACACTTTCCGTGACAATTGAATGCATATTTGCACATACATAGTATGCACATAAATTGTTTCCGGGGTCCTGCCTCATGCATGGAAAGTCATTTATTATTTCAAAATTTTCCTGTATGGACGATACCGAACACTTTTCTTGCGATCATCAAAGAAAGCCCCGTGAATTATTTTGAATAGTAATTAAACTTAAATGCAATAGAATAGAATTTTGCTAGAGTAATAACACAACGATCGAAGTTTACATTCAAAGATGTCCCAAAGGTCTTGGTACAGTTAGTTTGTTTTCTCCTGGAGTCCAAGACAAAAATCCTACTAGCATCTAACTGGATGATGAGGAGGATCCAGTGAAACCTGCACATATATGTCAACATAGTCAATTACTCCCACATCGCACGTGTTACGCAAAAATAGTAAAACGATATTAGAAGTAAGGAGATACGTTTGAAGTTATAGGGTAAAAGTACGGAGGTTTTGTATTGCGACTTCAAAAAGTATTAAATAAATAGTCTTCAACGAATCGTGGATTGTCCTTCACAAGCTTCTCTGATGTGAGTCCCGGATCTAGGAATGCTAGATTGTCATTGTTATTTCTTCTACATGTCTCGATTCCATTCTACATAAGAAAGAAGTTAGACATGCAATTAAACAAGACAAAAATGCTCAACGATATACGGATGCACTTACAAAGTCCATAGTCTAAGTATATTCACGTCCGAGGTATCTTGCTTTGGTACAACATATACCGCTCCGTGAAAAGAACCAGCGGATGTTATCCCCATTGTGGAAATCTTGCTCGTATCCGATCGCGAACGCCCATACCATCGTTGGACTCTGCATGTACCACTGATGGACGTGCCGCAGTTGTGTTGTGAGGTTGTCGAAATGAGCTGGTTCAACCAGCGGTTTTCCCATAACGAATTTCCACCTTAGACCTTGCGCCAGAGCATCTAGTTGAGTAGCATCGCTAAGCATCCCGCTTTAACGATGTCGGCACTAGCCGCCGCAAGTATTGCTTTCGGATATCGCCGTAGTCCGACATTTTGCAAGGTTCGAAGCTCGCCCGTCTTTTGCACTTTTGCCAAACTCAAGAAAAACTTTTACGCGTCAGCATCAACTTTAGTCTTCTTACATGATGGCACCTTTTTAAAGTGAGATGTTACGCAGGCGCTTACATGCTTTTTCCGTTCTTCTTCAGTCATGTCAGCTGATAATTTCTTCTGTGATTGTCCTGGGTTCACAGATGGTTGAGATTTCTTCGAGGACGGTGCCAACTGCCGAGATGTCCTTGGTGTTCGATTCTTTTCAGATTTTGGCGGAGGAGTCGGCCTTTTTCTGGTTGGTGCCGGTGGAGGAGTTGAACTTTTTCTATTTGGCGGCGAGAAGGGCGGGAGGTCTATGTGTGGAGAGTGCGGCTGATCATCATCGTCGTCGCCCTCATCGTCCGAGCCAAACTTAATCAAGCTCTTGTGCCCCGCGAGGAAGCCATGCACGTTTTCTCCTAATTTCTTGTTTCCATCCTCGCCAGGGATCTCTACCTCCATTTTCGGTATTGGCGGATGACACTATCCACTTCGACCCTGGCGAATCCCTGCGGTATCGGGCGACAGTGCAAAACCTGCGACTCCTGGCATGGTCAAGCCCTGCCCTCAGCCACCTTTATGGTAATGCCATGTGCGGCCAAATATAGCTTGCACGGTGTCGGTTCTTTGATGTCATCCATAGGAAAATGCAGTCCAAGCTCTTCGGGAATCCTCGGACGCCTGAATGCTCTTACGAGCATCGGATCGATGAGCTCGGGTCGTCACCGGTGGCGGTTGTGAGTGAGAGCTTTCCATACGGCTTGCTCCACGCCTTATCTAGTTCCGCTCTCTGTTCCTCTAGCGCCTCGCGACAACATCTTTTATCCGACGCCCAGCTTGATCTTCTCTTAATCTCTTTGAACGCTTGTACAACCATGCGCCTGCGGGAAGGCTTTTTCCACGTGACTGAGCAACTCCTCCGTGCGACCGGATGCTCTTTGTTACCCGGGCTATGGTTAGCTCATCATTCTCCCTTCGTGGCGCGAAAGGATCCTTGTGAAGACTGCATGTGAGCATCTGTGATTCTGCGCAGCACTTCCTGCTCTCTATCACTTCTGAAGCTTAAGCTGCCATCATCGGAGATAGAAGCACCCCTCCGAAGCAACTAGTGCTTCGATCGTTCACTTAAGGCGGCAGTCGCAGGAATTATACCCTTGCGGGTTAGTTTTTCTTCGGACCGATCCCATGCTGGTATTTTCTTCACGTACCCTCCTGTTCCTAGTTTGTGAGGGTGAATATTCTTATTCGCGTTGCTTTGTTCCTTTGACTTACTATGTGAGCTTCTTCAGACCTCTTGTACCCCACAAATTCATCCCATCTGTACTCAACCCGAACCTTATATTCCTCACATCATATGCGAAGTGCTTTTATATTTTCTGTCGATGTTCCTCCATTGCACAGAGTCAACAGGGTGTCTGAGCATTCCATCCTTCTTACGCTCTTCGGCGTGCCATCGTAGCAATTGGGCATGCCTTTTGTTCGCAAACAATCAATTCAGACGGGGAATTATAGGAAAATACCACACCACCTTACGGGGGGATCTCATCTTCTTACGCTTCACCCCGACATCGTCATTATCGATGTCATCATCATTGCCCTTATACCGCTTTGCTTTGCGACAGCCACACCATCAAGTCCGCAAACTCATTGCGATACAACATGTAATCGCTTGACATGCGTATCCTTTGTACTTCTAGTCCCAATAGGCGCATAACCCGCTTGGCACGGTACGTACTTGTAGGCAACACGCTACCATCCGAAGCAAATCCCCCAAGAGACATTACAACTCAGTGAAGCTCTTATCGGACCAACCATTGCTTGCCATCAACTGCAGTAGTGTAAGCACGGTCTGCAATTTTTTGTGCTCCTCCTTGCAGCCTGGGTACAATAGTGTTGTGGAGTCCTGTACCATATGTTGGAACTTTTGAAACTCTCTTTCACTCGTGAAGTCTCCCTCCCCATCACGCAACATTTGATCCAGATCATCGTCGTGGCTATCGACAAACGTATCTTCAACTACCGTCATATCGTTGTCTCCGTCATCTTTAGTAATGTGTTGCCCTTCATGTACAATCTCATCTTCACCATGCTTGGTCCAATGTATAGCCACCTTTTGAAACCTCTTCAAGCAAGTGTGCACGTATCGACTCTATGGTAGAAAACAGCTTCTGATTTTTGCAATCAACGCATGTACAGCACATGTAGTCCGCCAGATTCTTCGACTTGTGCACCGCAGCCACGTTTAGAAAATAACTCACACCATTAAAAACTCTGCCCCGCAATGGCCCGTGTCATACATCCACCTTCGGTCCATCTACAATTAATTAAATCAAACATTACATAAGCATATAATTGGAAATAACAAATAATTGTAAAAGATTAGATTTAAAAACCTATGTACCAATTTTGACTATAGTAAAATACATCAATCTTTTTCCGTTATGTAAATATCCATGTAGCAATTTTTTAGTATTGTAAAATATGAAAATAATTGTAAATAGTTAGGATATATTTGGAGTATATTAAAATACATCAATCTTTTTTCATTGCGTCAATATCCATTTTGCAATTTCTTATTATTTAAAAATTTGGGAAAAATTGTAAATACTTAGGATATACTTTGAGTACATTAAAATACATCAACATTTTTTCATTAGGTAAATATCCATCTAACAAGTTTTATTATTTCAAAATTTGAAAATACATGAACCTTTTTTCATTATGTAAATATCCATGTGGCAATTTTTTATTATTTACAAAAATAGAGATCAAATTACTAACCTCAAAAGAAGTACAATATGAATTTTAATAGATTTTTCAAGAAGAAACCGTCGCAATCTACAAATCGAGCAAAGACATAGCGCCTCTCTATCTTTGCTCAATCGGTCGAGAACCGGCGGGATCTCGATTATATAAATCGATTTATCAAACCGCAGGTTCTACCACCGCCGCGACTCAAGAAGGATATATCTCGCCGTTGTTTTCTCAAACCAGAAGTGATATCTTGTTTTTTACGCCGTTGGTTGCATGAATCGGCAGTGATAAGATAAGCATCGGATTGCGCCGTAAGGAAAATCATATTGCACATGAAATAATAATATCACCCTTGTCTAAAATTAACAGGCAATGAGGGTATATAGTCTCAAACCTAGCTACATAATATTACATTTCAACAATCGCGATGCGCAACTTTATTAATCAAGATTGTATTACAAAGATTCTAAATTACAGAAGCTACTCCTAGTTGAAGAGAGAATAAAAGAGGAAATGTGATTTGTTTGATTGGTTGTGTTGTGTTTTTTCGCTTGCACATGGCCATCCTTTATAGCTATGGGCCGACCATGTCTATATCCAATACGATGGTTGCCATGATCCTTATCGGCCTTAACTCGAAGAACTCATCCCATCTTTACATGAATATCGGTCATATCCCAAGTTTAAACTCTTTTTCCTATATCCGATATCAGCCAAAATCTTTCTGATCCTTAGCTTGACAATTTCATTATGCCTTGCCAAAATCTGGTGCAAACAGGATCATTTCTTGCTAGTCTATTATTAGGATTTGGTTCGATAACTTGATCTGGTGTGCTTACGTCTTAAAGCCACACTATTCTAGGGTAAGCCACCTTGTACTTAAAAAAAATACATTAGACTCAATGCTTAGCCTGCCATGCATATCATCGAACCTGGAA
Source organism: Otatea glauca (assembly GCA_036346275.1). Lineage (NCBI taxonomy): Eukaryota > Viridiplantae > Streptophyta > Magnoliopsida > Poales > Poaceae > Otatea > Otatea glauca. The sequence continues at coordinate 22,601,585 of CM070713.1, forward strand.
TTTAAAAAAAAAATATTTTTTAATGAAAAATTACAGAAATAATATGCTTAATTAAAAAATTACAAATATACATACCTTTCGCTATTTGAATTGGCGATAGGTCTCTGTCGCTAATTGAAATGGCGACAGAGACTCTGTCAGCAATGGTTATAGAGAGCTGTTGGCGACAGCTCTCTGTCGCCATTTCAAAGTCTTTGTCGCCATACCTGTCGTCAATTGAAATGACGACAGGGGTGTATATTTGTAATTTTTTAATTTGATATGCATGCTTTCATCTTGTCTGTAGCCAAACTGCCTAACGTTCTTAGCTAGGGACAAGATTTTCGCTTGCATCAAATTAGTTCGATTTATGGATGGTTCTCGTTGGGAAACCACGTGGCTCAATAAAAGCTCACGATGGTCCCTTAGCTGAAACCCTAGGCGATCACTATATAAGGAGGAGAGGGTCCCCCAATATATAAGAAATCAGAATAGCAATAAAGAATTATGCTGTCGTTCCTCCCAGAACATGTGTCTCTCTTTCTCAATCTGTTCTCAAATTCAGATCTGTTCGGGAACCCCGGACTATTCGATAGCGCGGTTCCTTAACACGTTATCAGCACGAGCTCTACCGGCGAACAGATTGAAAAGGTGAGAAAAGGTGGGATTTGACGATTGAATCTAATCGTTTTTTTTCTATGCATGCGCCTACGCTGCGCTTCAATACTTGCGGCAATGGCTACTGTTTAGATTACTGTTCATGAATGAAAAATCGGCGCCGCCGCCCTTCATCGCCAAGCAGCATTGTCGCCGCGCGACCCAGCCAAGCACGAAGAACCGATGCCGGCGCCGGTCGCCGCAAGACGCGCCCGCTTCTCGCCGCTCAAGCACCGCGCCGAAGTTGCCCGCACATGAAGCGCCTCGCCGGCGCAGCAGTGCCTCGGCCACCGGCGAGCCACCCGCGCCGCTTCCGCGCCATCGCGCCAAAGCTGCCGCCGCCCGCACCCGCCCATCGCCAGCCCGCCATGCGCGCGCCGTCCGGCTCAAAGCCCGCCGTCGCCGCGCCTACGGCTGGCCACAGATGCGCATCGCTGTCCGCGCTGAAGCCGCTTCGCCGCTTACCGCCAGCCGCCATAGCTGTCGCGCTGCGTCTGCTGCTGCCGCCGACGCGCGCCGCCGTCCGCTCGGCCACCTCTGCCGCCACGGCCGCCACGCCGCAGCGCACCGCCGGCGCGCTGCCGCTGCCGTCATTGCCGCCGCCGCCGCTCGGCTCGCCGCGCCGCCGCCCGCGCGGTCGGCCGCCACCAGCAGCGTCGCGCGCCATCGCTTGTCGTCTGTTACCCAGCCGCCGCTTGCCTCGCCAGATTGCGCCTTCACAAATAACATCTTGCCCCCACCGGTGTGCGCGCCCGTGCGATGAAAGCATCAATGGAACTTCGCAAGAAGCCGAAGGCGTGATCTTTTTTTTGGGAGGATGTGCATATGGCGGCTAGGGGATGGGAACCCTAGCTGCTGGTTTCTTTGGCTTGGTCAGCACCTTACCCTAGCTGCCGGTTTCTTTGGCTTGGTCAGCACCTTTCGGGCCAGGCAGGCTAGGCGGGCCAAGCAACCAGGTTTTTCAAGTAGGACTGTACAAGCGCACGGCCCAAAAGGCCATTTGGCAAAGAAAAAAAAAGGGAAAGAAGAAAAAATAGCAAAAAATTGAAAAAATTGCCAGAAAATCTAGAATATTATCTGTCTCTGTTTTTAATTTTTGTTGCTTTATTCTCTGCATTTATGAATATGTATACTGCAATGCATGACTATTTATTTTCTGCACTTTATGCTTTTTGCAACCATTTTCTATTAGATTACACGCAGCAATCTAATGTCGGGATTTTGATATCATGCAGATGTCCGGCATCGTGAACCGTGAGTTTGAAAAACTGGCTTCGCACGGTCAGAACTACCTCACTTGGGCATCGGACTTGAAGATCGTTCTTGGGGGCAAGAAGCTCCGTGCCGCGATCGGTCTAGGGTCCTCGCAGGACGCGAAACCTACCGCAGAGCAGAACGATCAAGCCTTGCACTTCCTCAGGCATCACCTCTCAGCCACTCTGAAGAATGAATATATGGCTGAGGAGAGTGCACTTGAGTTTTGGACTGCACTTCAGAAGCGGTTCGAAAAGCTCAAGTACACCATCTTGCCCCAAGCACAGCAAGATTGGGTCCGCCTGAGGTTTGCAGACTACAAAACAGTGGCCGAGTACAATTCCGCCTTGCACAGAATTTGTACTAATCTCTCTCTATGTGGCAAGAAGATCACTGATGAGGAGAAGATTGAGAAAAATCTCTCTACCTTCCACCCAAATGCTATCCAGAGTGCACGCAGCTATCGTCAGGACGCATACAAGGAGTATAGCGAACTGATTGATGTAATGCAAGTTGCGAAATCGCAAGACGAAGTTTTATGCAAGAACTATGTCTCGCAGCCACCTGGAAGGGGCACTGGCACATAAGTCAATGCCAATAGCTATAAGGTGAGAAAGCCCATTCATACAAAGAAGGGCAAGCATGGTGGAAAAGAGAGGAATCAGGCCAAGTAAAAGTCCAAAGCCCCAGTGAAGAAGGATGACAAGGGAAAGGCGCACGCCAAGCCGTATGGGCAGCAGAACCAAATGTGCTTCAGGTGTGGCACTTGGGGACACTGGTCGAAGATATGTCGGGAATCCAAGGAAGTGATCGACGCATATCAGGCTAAGAGGAAGGCAAAAGAAAACGCCCCAGCAGAGGTGCACTTCGCCAAGATTGGTGATGATGATGCTATGGATGAAGATACCCCACTTGTCTCATCCTCACAGAATAGCCTGGACATCGATGCTGCAGCCAATCTTATGGCAAATGAAGAGAAAACTTCTGTCGATGACATAGAAGCAGAAATTAATGCATACTTTACAGATTTTGTTTAATGCATGTTTTTTAGATTATGGTTGTTAGCATTTCTTTTTGAATAATGGTTTGTAAGCTCTAGAAGAGCATACTTCTCTCATGAATAAATATGCAATTTATTCTTTATTCTAGTAATCCTTTTTTTGCAAGCAATGTTTGGTTTATTTTGCCTCTATCTGATTAGAATTATATTTCTTTTATCTAGAAATCGTGTAGCGCCCAAATGGAAGAGATATGCATTGTTGATAGTGGCACAACAAATGCCATCTTAAGAGAGTCTAAATACTTCCAGTCGATCATGAAGAACGCTGGAAAGATTACTACGATCGCAGGAAGCGGTTCATATGTAATAGGCTCAAGAAGAGCCACTATTATATTGCCTATGGGTACAACTTTGGTAATTGAAGAAGCCCTTTTGTACCCTGAATCAACGCGCACTCTCTTAAGCTTCAAAGACATCCGCGCCAATGGTTTTCATGTAGAAACCAATGAAGAAAATGGCAAAGAATACTTGTGCATTGTGAAGCACGCGGTATGTGGAAAAATGGTATTATAAAAATGTCCCTCATATGAATCTGGGTTGTACTACACGAATATTCATGCACCCGAAGTGTATACTTCCTTGAAGACTGTTTTTAGAAGCTTTGAGTTATTTTCTTTATGGCATGGTAGATTAGGCCATCCTGGTCTTAGAATGATGAGGAATATAGTGAACAACTCACAAGGTCATGGCATTAATGTAAAATATTTCCCGAATTATGAAGATTTCGTGTGCCCTGCATGTGCCACCGGGAAATTAATAACTAGACTCTCTGTCATGAAAGTGCAAAATAAAATTCCTGCATTCCTGGAACGCATCCAGGGGATATTTGCGGCCCGATTCAGCCCTTGTTAGGGCCATTTCGGTACTTTATGGTACTCATTGATACTTCCTCGAAATGATCGCATGTATGCTTATTGTCAACAAGAAACCATGCTTTTGCAAAGCTGATCTCGCAGATCATAAGAATTAAGAATGCTTTCCTTGATCATCGCGTGAAGTCCATTAGAATGGACAATGCCGAAGAATTTACTTCAAAGGCATTTGATGATTATTACACGGCAACAGGGATAGCAGTTGAGCACTCCGTACCACACGTCCATACGCATAATAGACTAGCTGAAGCACTAATAAAGAGGATTAAATTCATTGCCAGACCGCTTTTGCAGAGTTGTAACTTGCCCAACACTTGTTGGGGACACGCAGTCCTGCACGCAGCAGCCCTCATCAATTTCATACCTTCGGCCTACAACATCCATTCTCCTATGCAGCTTGTGCACGGGATCATCCCGAAAATCTCCCATCTCAGGAAATTTGGGTGTATGGTATATGTTCCTATACCACTTCCTCAGCGGATTGCAATGGGCCCTCTCCGCAAATCTGGGATATACGTTGGTTATGAGAGTGCATCCATAATCAAGTATTTGGAACCCATGACTGGAGACTTGCATACAGCCCGATTCGCTGATTGCATATTTGACGAGGATCGTTTCCCGTCATTAGGGGGAGGAAATCAACCTTTGGATGAAAAATGCCAGGAAATCATATGGAATTCCACTCGATCCCCGCATGACCCCGCACTAATGAAGCAAATCAAGAAGTCCGAAGATAATTGATTTGCAGAATTTAGCAAATGAACTGCCTGATCATTTTTGTGATCTAAAGGGCGTGGTTAAGTCCCATGTACCCACAAGAAATGCACCAGAGAGGGTGGAAATACCAAAGAAAATAGAAGGTATCCCTCATCCTGTTCAGAGGCCTCAAAAAAAAGAACAGAAATCTGCTCCTCAAACCCAAAGTACCGGAGACGCCCTGAGAAAATCAAGCGAGAGGTCTTACCACAACCAATCACGAAAATACCCCAAGGAAAGAAGGGAGTCGCTTGAGACTGCACCGAAAGAAGCCGAAGGAAAAAGCAATTCCAGACTTGAATCTTCCACTGCAGGAAGTCGTCGGAAATAATGTGTGCGCACACATGGACGATGAAAAGCTAAAGGAACTTGCTCCTACGATAGGGAATAGCAGAGAAGAGCAAGTAGAAGTGCATGAAGCACCCCATGATGAAATGGCCATAAACTTTGTAATAACAGGAGAATCCCTGAATAGAGCAACAGCCAACGTTGATGCATACTTTGCAAAGAAGACTGCCTCGATCATTGATCATGATCCCGAGCCTACATCTCTCGCAGAGTGCAAGATAAGGCTAGATTGGGAAGAATGGAAAAAGGCAATTACTGCAGAGTTAGTCTCTCTGAACAAGAGAGAGGTGTTTGGACCCGTATGCCGCACACCTCCCCATATAAACCCTGTAGGTCACAAATGGGTCTTTGTTCTGAAGAGGAATGAAAACGACGAAGTTGTAAGGTACAAGGCAAGGCTTGTAGCTCAAGGTTTCACTCAACGTCCTGGAGTTGACTATGAAGAAACCTATTCTCCGGTCATGAGAGGAATTACCTTTAGATATTTGATCTCAATGGCAGTCAACATGAAGTTGAGAATGAAGCTAATGGATGTGGTTACAGCATATTTGTATGGAAACTTGAATTCGGAGATATACATGAAAGTACCGTACGGTATCCCTATCCCGAACCAAGATAGAGCAAACAAAAACCTGTACAGTGTGAAATTGGAGAAATCACTGTATGGGCTAAAAAAATCAGGAAGAATTTGGTACAATCGCTTGAGCGACTTTCTTTGCAAGAAAGGCTACACAAAGAGCGAAGATTGTCTATGCGTATTTATACAGTGATCCCCGAATGGATTCTGTATCATCTCCGTCTATGTAGATGACTTGAACATCATTGGGACGGATGAAGAGATTGAAGAAGCATGCTCATACTTGAAGTCTGAGTTTGAAATGAAGGATTTCGGTAAAACCAAGTTTTGTTTAGGCTTGCAGCTTGAGCAAGTCTAAGGAGGAATCTTGGTACACCAATCATCCTACACGCAGAAAGTGTTTGAAAGATTTGGCTTTGAAAAGGCATACCTGCAAAGACTCCAATGGTCGGAAGGTCACTCCAAGCAGACCTAGACCCATACAGACCTAGAGAAGAGGGGGAGGAAATCCTGGGAGCAGAATTCCCATATCTGAGTGCAGTTGGAGCGCTCATGTACCTTGCAAATAGCACTAAGCCGGACATTGCGTTCGCTGTAAATTTACTAGCTCGGTACAGTGCAGTAGGCATTGGAAAGGGATCAAGGACATCTTCCGTTACCTCCAAGGAAGTAAAGATCTCGGTCTGTTCTTCAGAAGAAACAATGAACTGAATTTGGTTGGCTATACCGATGCTGGGTACTTATTAGACCCGCATACTGGCAAGTCCCAAACCGGTTATGTTTTCCTATGTGGAGGAACAGCGGTTTCCTAGAAGTCGTCTAAGCAGACTCTTGTCTCGACGTTGACAAATCAATCGAAAATCATTGCTTCGTATGAAGCCTCTCGTGAATGTGCATGGCTCAGAAGAATGGTTCACCATATCCAGAAGTCATGTGGCTTGAACATTGAGCAAACTCCCACGATCATCTATGAAGATAATGCAGTTTGTGTTGCTCAAGCACAGATGGGTTATGTGAAGAGCAATCTCACGAAGCATATCAACCCCAAGTTCTTCTATGCTCACGAATTGCATAAGATGAATGAGATCAAGATATTGCATACTAAGTCATGTGAAAATCTCGCAGATTTGTTCACTAAATCACTCCCAGCATCTACCTTTCAAAGGTGCGTAAAAGGGATTGGGATGATGAGACTTAGAGAAGTGCAGATTTCAGGGAGAGATATTTCACATACTCCCACATAAATCTTGAACATGAGGTTTGAGTACCCAATATGAATCTCGAAGATTAGCAATTGAAGTTTGGGTGAATTGTACTCTTTTTCCTTAGCAAGTTTTTCATGAAGTTTTCTTGCATAAGGTTTTAACTAGGCAATTCATGCAACACAGTAAGCGTATGCTATGTACTCTTTCTCCAAGTATTGTTCCCACTGGGTTTTTCTGGAGTTTTAATGAGGCATATGCATCTCGCGGCAAAGGGCCCAAGGGAGAGTGTTGGGAAACCACATGGCACAATGAAAGCCCACGATGGTCCCTTAGCCGAAACCCTAGGCGACCGCTATATAAGGAGGAGGGATCCCCCAATGTATAAGAAATCAGAATAGCAATAAAGAATTCTGCTGTCGTTCCTCCCAGAACCCGTGTCTCTCTTTCTCTATCTGTTCTCCAATTCAAATCTGTTTGGGAACCCCGGACTATTCGATAGCGCGTTCCTTAACAGTTCTGACGGACTTCAAATGATTCGTGCCGAGTCTAGCCGATTGACAGTTCCTGATACTAAAAGAAGCGCTTATTACCGGCCTGGTTTTCGGAAAACCAGCTGGGATAGGTAACAAGCCCAACCTGTTTTCGTTTTTGCGAATCCTGCTATCTGCACTGATCCACAAAGCATTGCAACTCATGCATTGGATCAAGATGTGGTTTTCGCTTTTCGTAAGGTTAAAGAAGGAAAATTAATCATACACTACGTTATTAGGCTGTTGACACAGTATAGAGTATGCATTGTTCCATCTTTTTATTTGTTCATAATACAGACTATTACAGAGTGGATACGAAAAAGGTCACAATGTTAGTTTTGTTTTTCTGCATGTCTAATTGTAGCTATACTGATGTAAGATTTAACAGGGTTCAAGCTGCGCCTACGTGTGGTGCTGGTATTGTGTCTCTGAGGACATTTTCATTGCAGATACAGCAAAATTTAATGTCCTCCACGTAATGTTAAAACAAATTAGGTACAATCCATACACAATACTAGAAATTCTCATTTCCCCTGCCGTTTAAATCTTTCCCTAGTATTGGGATTGTTGCCCAAGGAGAGTAATGATCCCTACGGCGCAACTAAATAATACCAGGGAAAGAAAACACTCCCTAGAGTTTTAGAGAATTCGTAGGGAAAGAAGCAAGGAGGCATGCCATGTATGAGCCATCGTCTGCCACGGTGGAATGGTTCCCTACCATGACATCCCAAACCATAGGGAACATAATTCCACGTACCCAAAAAAACAATTGAACAGCCCGCCCAAAAAATTCACACAAAATCAAACTATCCCCTATCCCGTCCATGTCTCTTCCTCTGTTCTAGGACGGCTCTACTGGTCCTACACCCCTGCTCCATTCCTTGGCCCCAATTGGATAGACACCAGAAAAGAAACTAGATCCAAATAATTAAGTTCTGGATCTGGAAATGAGCATTGGATAATTCGATTCTTGATGTAATTGTGCAGGACTATGCATTCGGTTATGTCATTGTGGTTGCGCAAGTTCTTGATTGCCAAACTCCAATCTGCGTTGTGGTTGTGCCGGCTGACTTGCACCAGTTTTCCGTGTTCTAAATAACTAGTTATAGTTACAGTGTAGTTGTACTATAGTTTTTTCGGACCTTAATTAAATGCGAAGCTACGGATCAATGTTACGCTATATTAGTTACAAGCTCTATAGCTAGCAATAGCTCCCCTATTTAATGTAACTGTAGTTAGCAATAGTTTCGCTATCTTATATAGATACTTGTGTGCCAAAGCATTATATCTATTTTGAAATCTACCGTTACTAGTAAGGTAAAAAGGGAAACTTTTTTACATGTGGGATGCCGGTGACTTGTCGTCCCGCAAGACTAGAGGTGAGAGACCGCGATATCGCGTGATTTTGTTTATCGGAAGCGCCGCACCACGCGACTACTCGTCTTCATCTTCTTCCGCTCGCCGCATCGTCCAGGGGCGCTTGAATCGTCAGACGCCACATGCGGTTCGTGAGAGAACATGCGACTTCCTCCCGTTTGCTTCGATCCTTCAAGCCCTCAACGTGAGTGTTGTCGCCCGCACGGACTAGACTACTCGCTTCTTGATCCAAGTGGTTCTTTTTTATTAGATCTGTTGAGGATGCATGTTGCTATGATAGTTTTGTTTACATTTATGTATCTTTTAGGCTATCTAGCATCTGTAGGTATATTTTCTTTATTAGCATGTTCTGTCAATTTGCTGGCTGCTAGTAACCATGTTATAGATAATATTTATCTTAATGTTTTTATTATGTATATTTGAAATTAAATAATATATATCTTATGCCAGGAAGATTTGCCGAGCATAGAGGCTACAAGGTACATTTTTTTGCGAAAAGTCCTTCGAAATTTTGAAATCGCAAATGTGTCCTTCCACTCGTTATTTTGCAAAAGGACCCTCGTGAATTCGAAATCGCTAACCGTCCTTCTACCATTTATTTTGTAAAAGGACCCGTAGTTTTGCGAAATCCGGTTCTTTCGACCGGAAGATTCAAAATCGAGAACAGTCATTCCATCGGTTATTTTGCAAAAAACCCGTAGTTTCGCAAATTCGACACGGTGTCGGTTCTTTCGACTTCAAAGATTTGAAATTACGTTTAGATCCGGTTATTTTATTAAAAAAAAAGAGAAAGCTCTTCCACAAATTCAACATGGACACCGATTCGGATTAGATTTTTTCGCGCGGCGCGGCATCGCGCGCAGCTATACCTAGTTAATATTATGCAATGTTAATTTCCGAACACGTCTCAGCCGCCTCGAGTAGTAGCTCCACCAGTGTCTCGTCATCTCCCTCACGCTGCTCTCCCCACATGACAGGAGTAGGCTCAAGGAGGTACATGGCGATGCCGTGCGATGCAGAAATGGGCAACAGCGCAGTCGGCTTAGATAGGCATGACAGGCGGCGGCAGTGGCACCCGGTGGCCCACGGTGCCATGGTCTCCACGAGCCACGAGGGGAGGGGCAGGGGTGCGTCGTGCGCTTGAGTTCACCGTCAGAACTTGGATATTGTTGGGGGAATCGCGAGGGTAAAGCCTCGATAAATTTTAAAAAATTATTTTTTTGGATCGATAGTATTCATTAGAATCAAGATTTAGAATATATCAAAAATAGTAAATGCGTACTGTGGTTCTAAGAGTGCAAATATGAAGCTTTTGGACAAGCTCTTGGTGAATATCACAGTTTTAACGCCTGGACGTAGCAGTAGAAATCGATTCTGTCGGATCTTCTTGGCAGTAGTAGCCACGACCTTCAGGTATCCACACGAACAGATGAACGACAGCGTATACCGGTATTATAGTACCGTGTAATATGACTCGTGATCTTTATTTCTAGCTCAGGTTAAATTTTTTCACCTTTTCTTTTTCATTTTTTACACTTTTTCTCAGCCCGCTGTCCCCTTTTTTTTGGCAGCAACAGTGCACACCCTGAACATTGTAGCAAGGGCGGTTGCCACAATAGCTACCGACTTGCTACAGTATTATCGACTTGCTACAGTTCTGGGCGGTTGCTTCATTGTTTTCGTTGCAGCTACGGTGTTCTTAGCAAAAAAAAAAAAAAAACATATTTTTGCACTCGCACAGTTCACATCTTTGTAGAGCAATCAGATATTAGGTTCAATCACCACTACTACATAAAAGCTTATATTAGACGCATCACCACAGACGGTTCCTCAAAACCGTCTGTGGCGATTAACCTCACTAACAGTTTTATATTGAAACCGTCAGTGAACTTATCACAAACGGTACTCTACAAAAACCGTCAGAGATATACATCAATGTCACAAACGGTTTTAGTTCAAAACCGTCTGTGAAGATATCACAGACGAGTTTTATAATAAAACCGTCTGTCATATATCACAAACGGTTTTATTATAAAACCGTTTGGAATACTATGTTTATCATTGATGGTTTTTTTATAAAACCGTCTGTAATATCTCTTAGCGATATATAATACAGAGGCCCGAGCCACTTGGTGCATTTTAGGGTTTCGGGATCTATTTTCATTTGGCTGCGGTTGTGCGGTTGTGAGGCGATTTGGTATAAAAAGACCGTTGATTTTGAAGGGTGATTGAGAATCCATTTGATTTTGTTGATCTAAGGTTAGTAATGGTGTCTAATTGCAGTATGTTCAATATCTAGCTTGGTAAGGATAGAATTTAATGATTTTTTAGATTTAGCTTGTAGATTCATATGTTCTTTCTATATAAAGGTAGTAATGGGTTTTAATTGCATTATATTCATGATCTAACTTGGTAAGGAGATAATTTGAAGAGAGATTAATTGTATATAGATGTAGCTTGTAGATCCATGTACTGTTCTTTTCTATATTTAAGCAGGTTAATTAGTATATAATTTCTTAGATTCTAATTAATTGCTTTATATTCAAGATATTACTTAGAAGAGAAATTTGAAGATTGTTTAGATCTAGCAAGCTTGTAGATCCATGTGTGATCTTGTTGATCTAAGGTTAATTTAGTAATGGATAATTATATTATATTCAAGATCTAGCTTGGTAAGGAGAGAATTTGAAGACTGTTTAGATCTAGTTAGCTTGTAAGTCCATGCATGTGCAAGTTCTTTGTGATCAAAGGTTAGGAATTGGTTAAATCTAACTGTATTATTATATATATATAAGATTTAGGTAGCTAGTTTGGTAAAGAGAGAATTAATTTAAAAATTGTGTTTAGATATCTAGCTTGTAGATGCATTTGTTTGTTTTGTTCGAAGGTAGTAATTGGTTATAATTTAGCAATGTGTGCATAAGGACACCTAGTGTACTTTAATATTTAACACTAAATGCTACATACCTGGCGTAGATGGACCGAAGCTGGATGTACACTAAGAACCGTGTGAGTGCTGAGTACATTAATGGTGTCTCCGCTTTTAGAAGAGCTGCAGAAGAGGATATGTTTAATAAGGGGTTGCAGTTTATGTCTTGTCTGTGCATTGACTGTGAGAATCTGAAAATTATTCGAAACTTTACGCAGATCGAAGCACACTTGATTATGAGGGGTTTCAAAAAGGGGTATACATATTGGACCAGTCACGGTGAAGAGCAGGAGATACAGGAAGCAAGTAGTATTAACCCGGTGCTACCGCCCTACTAGGCCCGGTAGCACCGGCCTCCTCGCCAACGGTTACAAAACTAGCCGTTGCAGAAAATTCGGTAGCACCGGCCAACTGGGAGCGGTGCTACCGCTCAGGCGGTAGCACTGGCCTTCACCTTGGTAGCACCGGACCCAAGCCGAATACAAAAACACCTCCTCTGGATTTTTCACACCGACTAGAGGAGCGGTAGCACCGAACCTCCGGTGCTACCGGCCTACCATGGGCGGTAGCATCGGACCGCCAATCCGCCCAAAAACATCCCTCTCTGGAATTTCCACACCGGCCAGAGGGGCGGTAGCACCAGATCTCCGGTGCTACCGGGCTACCTTGGGCGGTAGCACCGGACCGACCTGCAGTACATGCTTCCATAAGCGGTACTACCGGCCAGGCGGTGCTACCGGCCCTACATGGGTGGTACGACCGACCATAAGGAGAAGACACGGTTTTTCACAAAAAACTTTTCTCCAAACCATTAAAGATTTATTCTTTGAGCTATGTGAGGATCAACACATGATCGCAACATTATGCAAAACACATTTGCACATGTTAATCACATACTTCAAAGAATCTCATTAAGCACAACTTATTTCCAAAACACATTTGTCAATAAACCAAGAACTTATGAGATCAATCCTCTTAGCCATGTGATGATCAACACATGATCAAGTCAATTTGCAAACTCTATTCACATGCTCTAGGATCGAAACCCATAATCTCAAGTTCATTTGCAAAAGACATTTGCAAATAACAACTCCAACTTATTTGCAAAACACATTCACAAATAAACCACGAACCTATAAGATCAATCCTCTTAGCCATGTAAGGATCAACACATGATCCCGACACTTTGCAAAACACATTTACAAATGCCAACACATGCTCTAGGATCGAACCTCATAGCTTCCAGCTTATTTTCATGCAAATAACAAGTCAACACTTTGCAAAAACACATTTTGCAAATAAACCAAGCTTAGCATTGTGATGATCAACACATGACCCAATCACAAGCTAAAACACCAAAGCATGAGCTCTTTATTTGCAACACATGCAAATCTCTAGCACCATACAAACAACCACAACAAATCTAAGTGCATGAGCTCTCTATTTGCAACACATGCAAAACTTAGCTCCAAGCAAAAACCAAATCAAATAAGATTCAATTAAGATACAAGCATGAGCACCCTTATTTGCAACACATGCAAAAACTTAGCTCATACAAAATCCAATGCACAAGCTTCACCCATTTGCAACACATGCCAAATGGTTAGCTTAATGCAAACACCAAACAAGAGAGTGAGCTAGAGTGAACCGGATTGAGTTCATCAACACATGATGAAGCTCAAACTAAAAGACTCAACCCCTCTTAATAGTACGACGATGTAAACTAGACTTTTAGCCTATCTAGTTATACCTTTGCCGCACGCGATCCACTTGGAGCTTTTATGATTTCTAATCATCTTTTCTCCGGGATCAAATCTTCTTCTTCTTGTTCACCAACACATGATGAACCTTCTCTAGCCCTTCTCTTTACTTTGGAATCACCTCTTGAAGCTCATGAACACATGATGACTTCTTCTTCTTCTTCCCGATTCTTTATCATCTTGGACTCAACCTACTTCATAACTCATGGAAGATGTTAGTCCAATAAACACGGTTGTCTCAATCATCACCGCACTCCATTAACACATAATGGATGCCTCCAAGATTGATTGAGCACAACCCAAATCGATTTGAAAGATTAATTGTGTCTTGAGTACTTTGATGCAACTAATGCTTCATTATACTCAAGAACTTTTCGCTTGTCTTTAATCAACAAGGAACACCATCAACACATGATGAAATGTCCTTTTATTGATTGAAAGACAATCGAACTCAATTTAAATTTCATTTAAATTGATATGAGTATATATATAACTACACAAGTTTCATATACTCAAATGATTGTTTCAAAATCTTGATCCTTTATATGTTATTTAGCAATAAGACATGGATCAATACTATTGAAACAACAAGTTAAATTATAAACTCCCCCTAGATGTGTTCATTCATGTAGTATATGAATTAGGAACATAATGCACATATTTGGACTAAATCAATGGAAGAGTTCATACTTTAACTTGAATCCTAAGTATGCATTAAGTCAATAGAGTGAATACAAGTGCATACCTTGCATACCTTAGGTTTTCCATTTTCCATCTAAATATGAGACTAATAAGAATAAGGCTCAATTAAACATGTTAGTCTCATAATGATTAGATTTGTCATTAAACAATGATTAAACATTAATATTAAACTAATCACCAAAACTAATGGAGCTTGAACATACAACCCTGCTGATTCCATCCAGTGGAGAAACATCGATAGGAGGTTTCAAGAATTCTGTGAGGATCCGAGGAATATAAGGTTTGGATTGAGTACAGATGGAATGAATCCTTTCGGTAACATGAGCAGCCAGCATAGCACTTGGCCCGTGAATCTCTGTATCTAGAACCTTCCTCCTTGGTTGTTTATGAAGCGGAAATACATTTTGTTGTTTGTACTTATCCAAGGACCTAAACAACCTGGGAACAATATTGATGTGTACCTAGCACCATTGGTAGAAGATCTGAAAACACTATAGGTTCCTGGGGTGCAGGTATGGGATGTGTACAAACGAGAGAACTTCACTTTGCACTACCTTTTGTTCTGCACCATAAATGATTACCCTATCCTTGGTGACTTATCAGGCCAGAGTACAAAAGGAACCAAAGCCTGCACTCACTGCTTAGACAATACCGAGAGTGTGGCTGAATCACTCGCGCAAAACCGTTTACATGCATCACCGTAGGTTCCTTCGGAGGAATCACCCATACCGCAGGATGAAAAAACAATTCGATGGAACGAACGAAGACGGTTCAGCTCTAAAGCCTTTAAGTGGGATAGATGTTCATGATATGGTTAAGAACTTGGATGTTGCATTTGGAAAGGGGCGTAAATCGAGCTCCCGTGAGAAGAGCACGTGGAAGAAGAGATCAATATTTTGGGACCTACCTTATTGGGAGCACCTAGAAGTTCGGCACTGCATCGACGTGATGCACGTAGAGAAGAATGTCTGTGATAGCTTGATTGGTCTCTTATTGAGTATTAAAAGCAAAACAAAGGACAATATCAATGCATGGCTTGATTTGGTCGATATGGGCATAAGACCTGAGTTAGCACCGAAAGACAGATACAGGCCGAACATACTGTGAACTTGTTTGTTACACTTTGTATAAGGTCGAGAGAACTGAACTGTGCCAGTGCTTGTATGGTGTGAAAGTTCCGTCCGGTTACTTCTCTAACATGAAGAGACTTGTTTCAATGCAAGATTTGAAATTAGTTGGCATGAAGTCTCATGATTGTCATGTGCTGATGACACAAATACTCCCTGTGACAATTAGAAGTATTTTGCCAGTCAAGGTCCGGGAGACAATCACGAAGCTGTGTTATTTCTTTAACACAATTGCTTAGAAGGTCATCGATCCCGAAGCACTAGATGCACTGCAGGCTGAGGTGGTGATGACCTTATGTAATCTTGAGACGTATTACCCTCCATCATTTTTCGATATCATGGTCCATCTCGTTGTTCACCTTGTGATAGAGATAAAGATATGCGGGCCAGTGTTCCTACGTAGCATGTACCCATTCGAGAGGTATATGGGAATTCTCAAGTCTTACGTATGGAATCAATCTTGGCCAGAGGGCAGCATTGTCGAAGGTTATGCAACCGAAGAAGCCGTAGAGTTCTGCGTCGATTACATGGCTCAGGTCGAACCAATAGGTGTGCCTTGATCTCGCCATGAGGGGAGACTCCAGGGCATCAGGACCATCGGAAGGAAAGCAATCACGCCTGATCCGGCTTCCTATGATCAAGCTCATTTCACGATTTTGCAACACATGGCTGTAGTGTCCCTATACATCGACGAGCATAAGCACTGGCTACAGCAAGAGAATCTAACACGGTAAGAGTCTTGGATCACGAGACAACATAACCTTCAGTTTAACAGATGGCTAAAAGAGCGACCCATCACTGGGACCTCATCAGGTGATACGCTCACATGGTTGGCAAAAGGGCCAACATTTACTGTTGTAACATGGAAAGGATACGACTTAAATGGGTACACATTTTACATGAGAGATCAGGATATGAAGAGCACAAACCAGAATAGCGGGGTCCGCATAGATGCGTTCAACACTGTTGGGTCAACGAGGAGCTCCTACTATGGGTTCATAGAGGAGATTTGGGAGCTCGACTATGTACTATTCAAGATCCCCTTATTTCGGTGTCGTTAGGTCCACCTCCAGCATGTGAAGGTTGACAAGTACAGTGTCACTACTGTCGACCTCGCACGCGTCAGATACCAAGATGAACCATTCATACTCGCTAACCAAGCTGTTCAAGTATTCTATGTAATCGACCCGTCCAACAAGAAGAGACATGTAGTTCTTCAGAGAAAAAGGAGGATTGTCGGAGTAGAGAATGTAGTAGATGAGGAAGAATACAATCAATTTGAAGAGTTGCCTCCTATCGGAAAGAGCATCACAGTCCAAGAAGAACAACCCAACAAAGCTAGCTACACACGCATCGATCATCGTGAAGGGCTAATTTTTATACAAAAGAATAAGAAAATGGAGTTATGATTTTAAGTGTACTCTCTATTATAATAGAGTTGTTTTTAATGAGACGCTCGAAATTCAAAACAACTTTGTGTATGCATCTAATTTATTTAATAAAGTTTCCTTTCTTTTACTGATGTGTATGGGATCCTGTATCATTTGGTTCCATTGTTTTGGGCGAATGGAATGGTTCAGCATCTATAGGAAATATTTCTCAAATTTGTATTGCACCATCCAGGACAGAATAGTTCCATTCAAGCCACCAAACACATGGATGACTTTTTTCTTGAATCATCTCATACATGAAACACTTGGTACAAGCAATGAAACACACAACATTATGCAATTTACTTCTGGGTTCATTTATATCACAGACGGTTCTAGTTTATTACCGTCTATGATAAGGAACATCACAGACGGTTCTAAATTAGAACCGTCTGTGATAATAAACTATCAGAGACGGTTCTAAAATAGAACTGTTTGTGATGTGACTTATCACAGACGGGTCTTAACTAGAACCGTCTGTGATAGGGGCTCTATAAAATGGTCCATCGCGCAGATCGTTCATTTACCACTCTCCAACGCTCAAACCCTAGCCGACGCTTCGTCTCCCATCGCGGCAACTCCACCCCCAACCTCGCCTACGCCCCGGCCTCGCCACCTCCCTGGCCAGGCGTCTCCCCCCGTGGAGCCTCCTCCGGTTGGTCCCTATTGTCGCCTCCTTGTTGCGACCTTGCTCCTCCCGCTCGCCCGCTTCGACGCTGGCTCTGGCTCCCCCACCGCCTACGACGAGCTACATCCTCACTACCCGCCTAGACGACCATGGCTACACCCTCACCGGCCACCTCGACGACCGCGGGTACACCCTTACCGTCCGCCTCAACCACCACGGCTACACCCTCACCGGCTTTCATCAGAGAAGGTATAGCGAAATATATGACTCATGTTTTTGGTTCCTTATGCACTAGTCAACATAATGATTCCAAATAGCTAAACCAAATAATTTGGACATATATGAGAGCCCCGATCGAGGTAGTGCACGGATCATTTCATTTGAATATGACTCATGTCTAGTAGAGCAATGAAATAACAGTTTATAAGCTTCATTTCTTAAAGTGGTAATTTCTATCTTTGGAATTTCATGCTAGCTATGCTTTTTCTGACGCTGAATAAACATTGAAAGAAAAAAGGGGCTAAACCTTGTGCATACAGTTTTTGAAAGGAATCAAGGTTAAACCTTGTGATTTGAAATGACACCAGATGACCGGAGTAGAGTTGCTTCAGTTGGATTTGAACTTTTAATGTTGAAGTTTGGGATAAAACAAAGCCACAACACGAAGATAATAGAATAATGACCGGAGTAGAGTTGCTTGTTTTTATTTTGCTGTGGGCACAAATTATTTCACACTCATTGTAACCAATTGGATAGCTGCCCAAGAATCCTAACTGGGATATGTTCTTTTTTCCTTCAATGCGTCCAAACTAACGGTTTTCTTCAATGCAGAAAGGAACTTGGTAACTTCTTTGTTGCTATCTAGATTTAGGTCAGTCCACTTGAGTAGCTTGAGGTCTTGTCCCCTTGCATCCACCAAGCTTGTTATTTTAGAAATTTTCTTCTACAAAATTACACACCACACTAGACTTGTCGATGGTTCACATTGATTTTCAAGCTTCAATCTTTTATTTTAGTCGTTTCCATGCAAGAAAAGGTTTCTGTTGATTTTTCCTTTAATTAATTTGCAGTGCGCCATGTGGCCAGTTGAATATGACCTTGTGATAATCCTCTTCAATAGCCATTAGACACCTAGCTAAAGACAAAGTAAACTTCCAATCCAAATCAACAATCCAAATAAGCACATCTTTTCAAAAGAAATAAACTCACAACCAGGCAGTTGAGGACTTAAACCTTCATTTTCAGCAAGTCATCGGATTTGTTATTGATCGCTTCATTTCTCTAGCCGTCATGTGCAATGATAAAATGTTTGCTTCTATTTCACTTGTTTTGTATGTTGTCACTTGTAAGCAATATTAATTCTCTTAACTTACCTTCTCTTAAATTTGCTTCCCTTAACTTACCTTCTCTTAACCTTGCACATAATTTGAACATAATTTGAGTTTGAGTCTCAACTCTAAAGCTTGACACACGAATAAGCTCTAAGATGTACAAATGATAGATGTACCAATTTTCTCCACTCTTAAATATACTTAAGGGTCTAATATATATACTACCTTTGTACCCATTAAATAAAAGCAACCATCAATGGGTAGCCTTCTATGTTTGATTACTTTTCTTTCCTGTTGAGCCATGACAACCAACCTAGATTGCAAGATGGTGTTCCCTCATTCGTCGTCTTAAGGATGTGGTGAGTCATCGAAAAGAAAACCTCCTCGAGGTCCAAGAGGAGCAAATAAAAGGCCCACGGAATGATATACCATCACGGCGGTTGATCGAAAGGATGGGGCCCCCACCGAACCAAGAAAGGCGATGAATGCATTTAGGATATTGTGCGGGATAGTCGCACGGGAATGGGTCCCCCTCACCTGTCCATCCTGGAAGTTGCTTACTGATAAGAGCCGCAACGACTTGGTGACAGAAATTATGTCTTTGTTTGATATCCTAGAAGACTTTGTGAGCTTAGTGTCAAGGAATATGTCAATAAGGACATGACTCCCTTCTCTAAATACGGGTTCATTGCTGAGGACTTATGGCAAAATTTTGTTGAGGCGAAGACGACGGACAAATTCGTGCGTCAAAGTGAAGCCCATCAAGGCCCTGCAGGCAAGGAACACCCACCCCCACAGACTTGGCACCGCTGGGTACACGGGGAAGATGGACCAATGGGAGAGGGAGGACGAGGAGGCCTGTGTGCCATTTGCATGTATCGTTGACCGATGCGCTAGAGACTGGCTGAGAGCAAGGTCAAGTGCCACGTCTTTCGGCACCGTCTCCTTTACAAACCCCGCGGACCAGGAAGTCTGCCAATGCCTGGTAAGATATCAGACTTCTAATTTTGTACGTAATTAGTCCGTAATTCGTAAGTAAAATAACTTTTCGGGATCTTGCAAATAGCGTTGAGTACACAATCTTTCGAGGGCACTTTTTTGCCAAACAGGGAGAAAGATGTACTCTCCACAGCCTTGGGAAACAAGAAACACCCTGTTCGCACGCGAGGCATGGGGGTTTTTGTTCCCTGGAAGTCAGGATTTCCAGACAACTCAGACAAATACCGGAGTAGGAAGAGAACCAAAACAGAGCGAGAGGAACAACTGGTACAAAGGATTGAGGAAAGACTAAGAGAAGAATTCAACAATAAGATAAGAAGCCTCGAGGAAAGGCTCAATAATCAGCCTGCGCAAGTCCCACATGTATGTGGGCAAATCAGCCCCACTACCAAAAAGAGTAGCTGTGCGTCCGCCACTACCACAGATGAACATGGCAAATTTCCTGTCTATGACATCAAGGTACTTATATATATGTCTTGAATGGTCCATACAAATAGCTGTTGGACGCAGTAGCTAATTGTGTACCGTTATGTAGGTGGCCACGTGGTGCACTCTCCAAGTGAGACTTGTCCATGGTGCCATTCTTATTCCGGCTGCTTCGGGGGTCGCGTATCCATTTATTGAAGGAGCGCTGGTGCACGACACCCTTGTGGCACCGGGATTCACGAAGGTTAGTATGGACGGTGTAAATGATAATTTCAAGACCGTCCCACTACCGATGCCCCCAAACGACGAGATTGTGACACTAGGGGACGCCATTCGCACTTTCATCCAGTGGCCCAGCAGCGACTTCTCCCTGGACGCCTGTCCTCCATCACCAGAGCTTCCACAACTGCCTGAGTCATTTGCTACACCTCAGCAGGGCACCAAATCAACTCCCATGCCGCCTGCATCAAAGGACATTTAGTGGGATGGTGCCTACTCGTCTCCCGTGAAGACTCCTTATAGCAGAAAACAAGTCAAGGGCAAAGCGAAGCAGATCACGAAGAAATTGGACTATCCAATTGCCCCGCTGGCCCGAGTATACTAGCTAGGAGAGCCTTTTGTAAGAGGAGAGCGCATGAAGAACCTTTCTATGGCTTGCATTAGATTACAGAATTGGTGCATGGAACAAGCTAAAAAGCCTGTACAAGACCGCATAACGAGTATCTCGGTCAGTTTCAAGCCTGAGCATCTATTCAACGAGTCATGGGGGGTTCTTCACAGCTGACTTCAAGGACCTTTTTGACGTCTTCAACCTCGACGCCGCGCTCTTGAGATGCTGGACATTGTAAGTGTGTGCATTCACAGTCTACATTCGTGTAATACCGATAAAAGTCATATATATGACTCAATGCTTTCGTATATTTAGATATATGATTCGTGAAGCGAGACAGAACAAACAACCGGTGGGTTTTCTGGACCCACACATAGTCTCCAAGCAAACAATGGACAAAGATTTAGTATTTGTCGATAAATATGTCGGAGAGGCCTTGGCGGCTCAAAAAGATAAAGAGTTCTACTTTTACCCCACAACCCAGGGTAAGGCTAGTTTGATTTCCACTACGCTCGCAACTCTGTTCTATTAATTGACCAGACCGACATACCTGTGTAGGTTTCATTGGGTTCTCATTGTAATTCATCCATCGACGAATCGGGTTATTTACCTTGATTCCTTACAGACACTACTACACAAATATACGTCACAATCGGTCCTTTTTTATCATCACAGTCGGTTCTGGTGGCGACACAAGGTCATAAGACAGAGATGAGGCGGCATTATTACAGTTGGTTCTCGCCCGATAGAGATGGGTTCTTTGTAAGAAGCGATAGAGATGATGCCTCATATCTATCGCTTCTTACAAAGAACCGATAGAGATAATACCCTCATCTCTATCACTTCTTATAAAGAACCGATAGAGATGACCGCCTCATCCCTATCGCTTCTTACAAAAACCGATAGAAATAATACCATCATCTCTATCGCTTCATATAAAGAACCGATAAAGATGACCTCATCATCTCTATCGCTTCTTGAAAAGAATCGATAAAGATGAGTCTGTCATGTCTATCGCTTCTTAGAAAGAACCGATAGAGATGAATACCCTCATCTCTATCGCTTCTTATTTAGAACCGATAGAGATGAGTTCATCATCCCTATCGCTTCTTACAAAGAACCGATAGAGATGACCCTCACATCTCTATCATTTTCTTGTGAGAACCGACAAAGATGAAGGGGTGTGGTGTGCTATTTTCTAATTCATCCTCCAATCAGCACATATTCCACACAATATGCACATATCACATTCACACAGAAATTACAGACAACATATCACATTCAAAGAACATTAACACTTTGTTACAACAAACGCATATCACATTCGTTAACAAAATAGAATGTAAACACGCTTAACCATAAGTACACATGCAATCGCATTCAGATATGTAATATTGTTCACATATGGTCTAGTAGGAGCTTTCGGGATCTCTAAACCGTCTGTCCTCCGACAAGCATTCTATCCAGTACCACTGCATAAGTGGTCTCGTATCTTGTTGAGTGCAGTGCTGTCTACACTATTCTGGGGGATATTGGTATGCTGCAAAATAGAAACGAGTGCTCTAATTTAAGTTTTCAAATTTCTATGTGAAAGACTAATTGTATAATAATGCATGTACTAACTTAGGGAAATGGTTTGAGCCGGCAATCAAGATCACCATGTGTTGCATGAAATACAAACCACAACTGTCGTCGCTGCCCTGTTGATGACACTGTGAAGAAACAAAAATAAATTAAAAGACGAAGAAAATATGTCAGAAAATCTAAATCTTATATATGACAGCCACTTGTACATTGAAGCGGACATACTCCAGCTTGGAGCCCTTTTTGTCGTCGTGTGTCCCTCCTGCTTCGACGTATTCCTTGAAACCCCTATATACATTAGAGAGATGCCGTTGAGTAAAAAAATAATGAATGTAGTTAAACACAGAAAATGTTAGATAAGTGTGGTGCACTTACTTCTCCAAAGGAGGCTTGATCGCGTAGGCCATCGGTCTCTTATCAATCGAATTAAAAGTATACACTTTGTTGTCACTCGAAAGAGCACGAGTAGAACACAATGGTTGCTTATTAAATGGTATGCAGCGAAGAAAATAAGTTCATATACGGTTTCAGTGTGTAGAAGTAATTGAACGGTGAAGTAGTACTTACTCCTCATGGTACAGGAGTAGAATGAAGTCCTTCTTTGACTCAGCTTGCAATGCCCTCTTGATGTATGAGGCAACCCATTCCGGTTGAAGCCTAGCCATCGTCGCGGACACAAGCTCAGGGTCGACGAACCCAACTAGTTGTCGATTCGTCACGACCCGCTGCCTCATCGACCTGCAACTCGCATTGAGTGTTAAAAAGCGTAATGCAAAATCCTGTGGAAGTCATAAGGTCGTGCAACGTGGTGCGATACTCACAGCGTCCAGGATCGTATAGTAGAAATATCGATGGCTATCAGTTGGTACAGATGGAATAGATCCTCAAAACTAACTGGGAATGTCCCATCCTCCTTGCGGTGGAAATGTCCTTTTCTGTATCTAACATTGAAGTCGACACGCTCGCTCTCTTTCACTTTGTCAACGTACCATCCATGGAGCTGTCGAATCCATGTGCCTAGAGCATTCAATTTGCTGGAAGGCAGAAGGGGCTTTCCATGTATGTAGGCCTTGAATTCATAAGGCTTCTCTGTGGTTTGTGCCGGCTCTCCTTTTTGGGCCGAAGGAGTCTCCGAGGCCGGGGCAGTGGGCTTTTCATGTAATTGAGGGGGCGCTTGTCCTTTGTGAGCCTTGCCTTTTTAGCAGAGGCCTCTAGTGGTTCTGTGGTTGTGGTGCAAGTCTTTTTATGCACCAGCTCTGTACTTTGTGCAGGACTCGTCACCGTCGTGGGAGCAGGCGCAGGTGCGGTAGGAACCTACAAAGCACGCGCATAATTAAGTAATTTGATGCAATACTACTGGAATGGTACAGAAGACGTGGGGATTTTTACCTTGACTAGTACGATGCCTGTCGTGGGCCACTTGATGAACGACATCCGCGCTTGCCCGAGAGTGGTGATGTCTTCGTTGGGGATGGAACTCGAGCACATGTGATAAGAAGGCTTCGTGGACGTAGTCCACCTGGACCCTCATGTAGCCCTTCCGCAAAGGCTGACCATGCACCGTGTCAGTCTCCTTGCATGGAAATGCAACCCCGCGTGCAGCCTCAACAGGAAATCCGTCTTGATCTGTCAGGGTGAGTTGGCACTTGGTAGGCGCCTACAAAATGTGCGCAACTTGGGAGAAAACATATGAAGAGTTACCCTCGCACCTTTAATTTAAGCAAAATTAATTATTACCTTCAGCTGGGGACCGGACTTATCATTTTTGGAACCGCAGCTACTTGGTCAGGGCACAGGTTTCTCTACAGTAGGCGGGGGCATCTGGCTCTGACTTTGGGAGATCATCGCCATCATCTTGGCCCTTAGGCGCTCCTCACGTGCCATCATCTCTGCCCTCATCTCCTCCTCACGTGCCATCATCTCCACCCTCATCTCATCCTTAATCTCCTCACTCAGTTGCTCCGTAAGCGTGTCCTTCAGGCGCTCCGCACGTGCCTCCCATGATCTTGATCTGGTACTCCCAGCATCATCTTGGAAGTAGGACTTCTTTGTATGCCCCGCCCCTACGGCAAGCACCCGGCCCTTATGGTCGGGCTTCCCGATCGCAGAGGATAGGATGTCATTTGACCCTTGGCTAAGAAAGGTCCCCTGCTCTTTCCTCTGGCTTACCTCCTCCTGCAAGAAGCGAGTACGAATTAGATCTGAAATACAACAGGAATGGTCGACTACAATGTAGTAAGTTTGATATCTTACGATGGTGGAGACGACTTGCGCGGTAGTGGCGTTTGGTACTACTAGCTGCCCGTCCGCGGTTTTCTTTGTCCTCGCTAATACCCAGTCACGTGCCCGCTCCTCACATATGTGCGAGTAAGGCATCGCTGTCCCGGAGTTGGCGCACTCCTTGACTAGTCGCGCCCATTCTGCTTTCTTCCTTCAGAGCCGCTCAACCGAGGTGGTGCGCGTGCGTGTTCACCTCTCGGTAGCAACGTTCTTCTGTCTCAGCTCCTCCGCCTCGGGCGTACTCTTGATCCTCGTGAACTCCTCCCAAACATCGGGAGTCACAAATGGATACCTCTCGAATGGTCTGCGGCCTTTCAGCACGTACTCACTGTGCATGTAGACCCCGAAGTGCCTTAGAGCCACACCTATCCTCTTCAAGGCGTACCGCCTGGCATTGTTTTCATCCTCCTCTTCTATAATCCATTTTCCCTTAACCTCGTCCTACAGTCGGTTCTTCTGCTCGGCGCTGACCTCCTTTCTCCAATCCTTAACCATTATGGGAACTCTCTCTCTCACCAATTGCCCGAGGAATGAGTGGTATCGCCCCTTATACTTGGGAGGACCCGTGCAAACGCCCGTCGCATTGAAGTGGAGAACTTGTGGCGTTCTCCCTATGGACCCTTTGCTCGGTCCTTCCTCACCTTACTCGGCCCCTCGACATTTGGAACTTGGCTCGCCTCGACACTTGGAAGTTGGCTTGGCCCCTCAGGAGCCCTTCTACTCTTTCTGGCGATGAGCCGATGCTCTCTAATTGCGACATTTTGAGTTTTCTTATCTACCATGGATATATATTTGACATGAGAGAAAGCAATTCGTAGCTATTATGTGAACTTGATAATAAATCATCTAAAGCAATAGGTCAATGGATAATTCATAGCATGTCATTATTCTAGTATATTGCAGTAGAGTAACAGATGAAAGAATGATCTTCAAGAAAAGTCTGTATGTTGACCAACTAAATACGTACAAACGATAAATCCTAATATCTAAATAGGTTTCATCCTAATCCCATTCGAGGATATGTGGTTCGGGCAAGTTCTGAGCCATTGTACAACTCCAGAGAAAATTTCGACAGCATCTCCCCGTTGTTCTCCAGATACACGTCTCGACAACTGGTCAAGAGGGGTGTGTATCCGGAGAACACCGGGGAGACGCTACCGAAATCTACTCTATGAGTTGTACAACAGCTCAGGAACTTGGAAGAACCACATATCCTCGAATTGTCCAAATACGTGGACAATTCGAGAATGCTTGCTTATAAATATGTCATTCTGGCATATTTATAGATAAGCACTCTCGAACGGGAGATGTAGGTTACGCAACCTAAACTCCAACATATGCTGAGATGAAAAAGAAAAATAATATGCAATTATAATTGAAATAACTATCTCAATTAACAGACTCAAAAGTTGCATAATAATATGACGAATAAAGAACCACATATGACAAATTAATTAAAAAGGCATCGCAACATACATTTGTTG
The DNA here is from genome assembly GCA_036346275.1 of Otatea glauca. Classification (NCBI taxonomy): domain Eukaryota; kingdom Viridiplantae; phylum Streptophyta; class Magnoliopsida; order Poales; family Poaceae; genus Otatea; species Otatea glauca. The sequence goes on from CM070713.1 coordinate 22,627,490, forward strand.
AATGAATCCAGTAAAACTCTTATGTTGGTTCAATGTTGGGTATCTCTGTATTATTGCAAGGAAAAGAAAGCTAGCATGGATTGGCAATGTTGCAGACTGATGGGTTGGCAATGTTACTGCTGCTTCTTGACAATACTAGAATGAAGCTAGGTTAATCATTTCACAGTCTTTGGAAGCTAGGTTTAACCCCTGACTCGTAAACTGTCATATGCAATTATGGAGTTCTGTTTTTGGTGTTGGAGATAAACTGTCATATCTCAAACAGATAAGCATTACTAATAAACTGAAGTGGATAATTATATTAAGAGCAAAAATCTGCACTTAATTAAGATTGTTTAGGTATTCTCCAATGTATGATGGACAATTTGGAATTAAGATTGTTTTATTGTACTCTGTTAAGTTGATTTATAGACATGACAAAGAACCAAACAAACATATGCAGTCTGCAGCTTTAAACTAGCTAGTAGATGAAATCTTGCTAGCTTTTAGAATTACTTACACTAGGATAATCTAGATATATTTTCTCATTTTAGTAGTCAATTAAATGAACTTTCACCAAAGTTCATAACAATAATAGACAGGGATGCGTATTGAAGAGCATGATTCTCTTAAGATCATCCAACAAGATTATAGATTAAATTACTCCATGCATAGCTTAAGTTGAAAGTTTCCACAAAGCCAACATCTCTGTGGCTGTTGAATCCTTCATTCGTCACCACTGCTACTAGTGATTAATTTCTAGGGTTTACCTTGGGCGTGGAGGGAAACGCGGTCGACGGCGTGGAGGCCCACTCGGCTCGACGGCTTGGAAGCTTGGCCCGGTCGGCGGCGTGGAGGGGCGTGGCGTGGAGGGGCCCCCGATCGACGGCTTGGATGCTTTGCCCGGTTGGCGGCGTGGAGGTCCCGGCGACAGGAGGAGGGGCGGATTCATTAGGTCCCGGCCTCACTTGCGGTGACGGAGCGGGAGGCAACCGGCGGCGGGCGAGGCGATCGACGGAGGGGAGGGCTCCGGTGGGGGACGCTCCGGTTGGGGAGGGCGCCGGTGGGGGAACTCGAATGAGGACGCCCGGTGGGGGAGGGCGCCGCTGGGGAAGCTCGAGGGGGGACGCGCCGGTGGGGGAGGGCGCCGCTGGGGACTCGATGACGCGCCAGTGGGGGAGGGCGCCGGTGGGGGGAGGGCACCGGTGGGGGAGCTCGAGGGGGACGCGCCGGTGGGGGATGCTAGGGTTAGGGCTGCGCGTGGTGGCGAATGCGGAGACAATGAATGTCAGTTTTAATGTGTAAGAACGAAGAATAGTGTCGGCTTTTAATGTGTAAGAAACAATCACTGTCGTTTTTTCTGTAAATCCGATACAAATCTAATTGAAATTACTGACGGTTCATAATATAAACCGATACAAATATGAAGACAATTGCTATCGGTTTTTATCTTCAAACCGATACAAATGACAATTACTATCGGTTTTTCTCTTCAAACCGATACAAATGTGACCTAAATCACAATCGGTTTTTCATAAAAACCGATACAAATGTAACCAAAGCACAATACAACACATAAAACAAATATAAAATAAATCACTATCGGTTTTTCAGGAAAACTGATACAAATGTGATTAAAATTACTATCGATTCCTAATATAAACCGATACAACTGTGAATACAATTACTATCGGTTTTTATCTGAAAACCGATACAAATGTGACCTAAATCACAATCGGTTTTTCATAAAATCCGATAAAAATGTAACCAAAGCACAATACAACACATAAAACAAATATAAAATAAATCCCTATCAGTTTTTCAGGAAAACCGATACAAATGTGATTAAAATTACTGTCGATTCATAATATAAACTGATACAACTGTGAAGACAATTACCATCGGTTTTTATCTGAAAACCGATACAAATGTGACCTAAATCACAATTGGTTTTTCATAAAAACCTATACAAATGTAACCAAAGCACATACAACACATAAAACAAATATAAAATAAATCCCTATCGGTTTTTTAGGAAAACCGATACAAATGTGATGGAAATTACTGTCGGTTCATAATATAAACCGATACAAACGTGATGACAATTACAATTGTGATGTCAATTACTATTAGTTTTTCAATAAAACCGATACAAATGTGACCAAAGCACAATACAAAAACAAATATAAAATAAATCACTATCGGTTGTTAAGGAAAATCGATACAAATATAATACAAATCACTATCATTCTAAAATGAAAACCGACACAGAAGATATAACATATTTTTGTCGGTTCATCGAAAACCCAACACTAATAAGCACAACAATCTGTGTTAATTTTTTATAAAAACCGATACAAATAACTGCATGATCTGTGTCCCTTTTATATGAGAACTGATACAAATAGTTATATATTTGTGTCACTTTCGAATATGAACCGATACAAATATAGAAATCAACACAAATGTTGTTCAGTGCACTATTTGTTTTCCAGACTACCATGAAGTCTGAATTTACAAAAAGATGAGTGAAAAGGCCATTTCTTTTACAAACATTGTTGGAATTATTTGAAATCTTCCAGGAACATACTTGGTGATACTACAAATCTTTTCTAAAAAGGATTTTGGCAAAAAGAGTTAGCATTGAAAACAGAAGCCAAAATTCACTTTGTAGGCATGATTTTTCGTCAAAGAGTAGAAAAGTCAAATCTTTCTCAAATAAAGTCCTAGTATTTTCAAAATTCCCAGATTTGATTTGATGTAGAGTGCGTTCTTTTTCTTGCAATAAGTAGGTAAATACCACAATCCATTGGCAAAAATTGTGAAAGTTTCATACGTACACAAACATTTCAAACACATAGCAACTGATACAATGACGTACTCCTTTTATTTGCAATAGAATCCTTCCTGATGATCTACACGCATGTAATTTCTTCCATGTGTGTCATCGTCGCCGCTAAGATAGGCCCCATCTGCAAATGGAGGTATTTCATCGAATTGATTGTATTCTTCTTCATCTACGACATTTTCGACACCAACGATCCGTCGCTTGCTGTGAAGGACGACGTGCAACCTCGGATTGGCCGGATCACACACATAGAAGACTTGATTTGCTTGCTTCGCAAGGATGAATGGATCATCTTTATAGGCGAGTCTGTTTAGATCCACAAGAGTAAAACCTCTCTTGTCGACCTTCACTCCATGTGGAAGTTTCACCCACTTACATCGGAATAATGGAATTAGGTATATTCCGTATTCGAGCTCCCAATTTCTTTGATCACTCTATAGTAAGAGTTCATTTCCATTGAGAATCCTCCATTCGAGTGGTGTTCATTGGACAAAGCATCTATACTTACACCACTATTTTGAACAGTACTCTTCGCATCCTGACTTTTGGTGTAAAAGGTGTACCCATTAATATCGTACCCCTGCCATGTCTATACATTAAATCTAGGCCAGGCAACCAACCATTTGACATTCTCACTAACAGATACCTCTGCCTTTTGTTTGAACCATGTGAGAAATCTATCGTTGTGTTCTCGCATGATGGAAAGCTCATCCATATGTGGATTCTCTTCCAGTAATATCAACTTGTGCTGCTCGATGTACCCTGCAACTTCTGCGCTATGCTGCAAGACTGTTGGGACCCGGATTTACAAATCTGAAACCCTCTGTGTATACTGCACTAGTCCAGGATCACGCTAGTGCACACAGTGGAAACATAGATGAAATACCATTCCATACAACGAATTAACTAAGAAGAAGCAAATTATTATTAAATAAATCAAACGACCTTATGGTCAATGTTTACACCATTATGCCTTAAGGGTTTAAGAAACAAATAATTATTGCAGCAAAAAAGATAACTTGAGCCATTCGACATGCCACAGGCAATCGTCTGGGGAACGCCTTCCTAATCCACGTAGTCTTCATAGAATTCCTCCTCATGAGATTCATTATCTCCTTCAGCAACTAATCAACAAGGGCATAAAGCCGTGAGTACAAAAGTACTCAGCAAGCCGTAGGGAATTGATGCAATATATTCATGCACGGCTTGACAAGGATGGCTATATATTTCATTTGCAGAAAGCAGTAACTTGAATTGAAATACAATAAATAGATTGAAAGCATATTTATGAAAAGAGAAATAAATAACTGATAGATCAATGATAGACAACAAAACAACAGTGAACTCCCCGTTCACATCCCAACAATTCCACATTCCACATTTTATGAAACACTCTATACCCCGTATGAAATTCCTGCTTTGTCCATGATCATGACGCGCTATTCGAATAGTTTTACACTCGCAGAGGTTGTACAACTTACCCACAAGACATGAACATCTCTTTGTGCAATCGATCTTAACACACTTCCTTTGGTGTGTCGCAGAGATATCATGACGAAGCCTTTACAATGCAATCGCTCTACACTCGGTGCGCCTCGCTAAGGTTTCGCCATTAGGGCCCCCTCTGCGCCTTGCGAATTTACCCGTCCATCCCGAACCCACACCACCAACTGGCAAGACTCAAGGCTAGACATTGCAAATTAATCACTAAGTCCGTCCCATTCCGCACATGTGGTAGTACGGTTAGGCCCAGTTCAATGGCGCATAAGATTAAGTCCTGTTGTCTCGTGCAAGACATCCACATCCCAATGTGCTAGAAAGCACCCCCTTTACTGCACGATCACTTGCCCGAGGGAAAACAATTCGTTCAACCAAGACCAATGGCAAACCCGGCCATGGTACAACAAATTTTACAACAGTGGCTAACGGCCATGATTCGATATCTCATTAAGTCAAGATTAACATTATTCAATATGTGACATGAATCCCAACATATATCTAAGCATAGCTACGTAACCAAATGTTGGTATAATGATTATGTCCAACTAGTAATGTCCCAACCTAGGTTTAACAATGGATACATGGCATCCCAATTAATCAAAGTGGCATAATGTCAACTAGGTATACATCTACTCCCATTAAATAAGCATTGATACACAAAATAGCATGCAATTGTAATAAAGTAAATTACCTTTGCAAACATAGGATCAATATGATCAAAGGATTACGACTTGCCTTGTTGATCTAGTGCTTAATCTTGGTCTTCGAAGTCTTCGTTTGCTCCCTCGGAATTAGCGTCTACCGGAAAAGAAAGCAATGAAACCAAATAAATACAAAACAGAGACTCAAACAAGCTCAAAACTGAAAATAAATAGCTCTAGAAGATAGATCTTGATTTTAGAAAAAATTAGAAACTTGAATCGCCTCAATCGGGGTTCGTATGAGCGAGAACGGGCCTCCGAAAGATTAAATTCGGAGAAAATCAGAATTTCTGGATTTATTTTTATACGGAAAAAGGATTTATTGCGCAATCGATGACATAAGCAATCAATTTCCTGAATAAAGAAATAAATCAAAAAATCCTTATTAGGCTGACAGGTGGGACCCTCGGTCTATGGACGAGTCCACGGGAAAGCTTTGGTCCACGGTGGACCGAATCTGCAGAAAAGCGCTAGGGCTGACGCGGCGATGACGCGGCGGCTGACGGCGCGCTGACTGGGAGGACTCGGCTGAGGTGGCGACCACGCGGACTGATCGCGCGTCACGCATCCAACTACGCGGCAAGATCGGATGGCGGGGATACGCAGCTGCAGGCGGCGACGACGTGGCACGATCGGGGCTCTCGCTGCCGATCGGACGGCCACGGATCAGCGAAGAGGTTCAATGGAGAGCGGCGGCGCTATTCCACCGGAGCCGAGGAAGACGACAAGGAACGCGGCGAAAGGGCGACGGACCGGTCGCAACACCCTAGGGTTCTTGAAGAGCTCGACGCGAGGAATCCACAGGGACCGACGGCGGCGGCGGAGAGGGCCCAGCGGAGGAGATCGAGACGGCGGAAGGTCTCGGGCGAGGCGACAACTTTGGCGAGGTCACAGCGACGATCGGCGAGGTTTCGGGCGACGGCAAAGGAGCAAGATGCGCGACGCAAAACGGCGAAACTCGGAGGGTGTGCGGCGGCTTAAATAGGGGCCTTGGAGGTCGTGTCGGACGCGGACTCCGAGATGGCGGCGGACGCGGTTTCAACGTGGGTGGCGCTAGGGTTCCAACTGGGCCGTGCGGGCGAGCGAGCGGGCCGGCAAGGTGGGTTGGGCCGAGGCGACGCGGAAGGAAACGGGCTGAGGCGAAGCGGGCCGGAGGGGAAAAGAAATGGGCCGAGGGGAAAGATTCGGCCCGAAAGAGTTTTTGGAATTTATAAACATTTTCCAATTTAAGAAATTGCCAGAATTTCAAATAAAATCAAATAAATATCAAATAAATTCAGAAAAATCCCCAAAAATACAGAAAAATTCCTTGGAGCACAAGGAACCCAACTAAAACTGAAATTCTTTAGTTTGATGAATAGTTTAGTCAAATTAAATCCTTTCATTGTTTAGAAATTCAAATTAAGCTAGAATTAATTCAAGTAAAATACAAATGGTTCAATTTTGAAATCAAACATTCCAAAACTCAAATTTTTGGGATGTTACAAAGACTGTCAGATGTGCTTTGCAATACATATCAAACCGTGGCCTCGTTAGTTTCGACCCAACGGTTCCTTTGCCAACAAGTCTGCCCTCGTGGCGAGATACAGGAACGCCGATTGCTTGTCTTTTCCCGAGATAGTCCACACAAAACTCGATAACCTCTTCAGACCCATAACCTTCAACAATACTACCCTCAGGCTTTGACCGATTTCTCACATAGGACTTTAATATACCCATGTACCTCTCGAACGGATACATGTAACGTAGGAATGCGGGTCCACATATCTTAATCTCTCTGACAAGGTGAACAACAAGGTGGATCATGACGTCGAAGAACGACAGTGGGAAATGCATCTCAAGCTGACATAGAGTCTACACCACCTCACTCTGTAAGTTGTCTAGCACATCGGGGTCAATAACTTTGCAGGAGATCGCATTGAAGAAGTAACACAGTTTCGTGATTGCCAACCTGACATCCTTTGCGTAGAATATTTCGGATTGCGACTGGGAGCATTTGGGTCATCAAGACATGGCAGTCGTGGGACTTCATGCCCAGCAACTTCAAATCAGCCATAGACACAAGTTTCTTAATGTTTGCGGAGTAGCCCGATGGAACTTTAATACCTTCGAGACACTTGCAGAGGTCTTCTTTCTCCATCTTGGATAGCGTGTAGCACGCAGCAGGGATGTACGGACTTTTTCCATCTTCCTCAATCACTGCAAGCCTGGGCCTGATTCCCATGTAGGCCATGTCGCAACGAGCATTCACACCATCCTTGGTCTTCTCAGGTATGTTCAGCAGGATACCAACCAAATTATCACAGACATTCCTCTCAACGTGCATGACATCAATACAATGCCGGACATCTAACTCCTTCCAGTACGGTAAGTCCCAAAATATGGACCTCTTCTTCCAAATGGTCCTAGGACGAACAGATTTACGGCTCTTTCCGTACTGAAGTTCGATATCCTCCACACGTGAATATATTTTCCTTCCACTCATAGGCTGCGGGGCCGAACGGACCTCCCTCTTCCCATCAAATTTTTCATCCATCTTACGGTATCGATGACTTCGAGGTAGAAACCTACGGTGACCCATATATACAGTTTTCTTGGAATTCGGTAGCCATAAGCTCTCAGTCTCCTCTTCACAAATAGGACACGCTTTGGCTCCTTTCGTACTGTAGCCCCGCCAAATTACCAAGGGTCGGGAAATCATTTATGGTGCAAAATACCATAGCCCGTAGGGTGAAATGCTCTCTTTTGTACGCATCCCACACCAAGACCCCCTCATTCCACAATTTTACCAAATCCACAATCAGTGGAGCAAGGTAAACATCAATATCATTTCCACTGTTTAGGTCCCGAGATTAGCAATGACATCATGATATACTTTCGCTTCATGCACAACCAAGGAGGGAGGTTGTAGATACACAACAGAACTGGCCACGTGCTGTGACGACTGCTCATGTTACCAAACGGATTCATTCCATCGGTACTTAACCAAAATCTTATGTTCCTCATTTCGGCACCAAACTCCCCATGTTTCCAATCGATGTTTCTCTAATGAGCCGAATCAGTAGGGTGTCTCAGCTTGCCATCTTCCTTTTGAAACTCATAATGCCAACGCAACAATTTTGCCTCTCTGGGATTTGCAAACAACCGCTCCAGACGGGGAATGATGGGCAAGTACCATAATACCTTGGCCGGTGCACCTTTAGTGACTTCTTCACCATCATTGCCCCGGCTCTTACGCTTCTTGTCGTTACGCTTCTCCTTTTGTTTGTACCGGGGCACACCGCAAACTGGACAAACGTGTAGCTCCTTATGTGCGTTACGGTACAAGATGCAATCATTCAGACATGCATGTATCCTTTCTATTTCCATTCCCATGGGACATAGTAGCTTCTTCGCTTCATAAATGCTTGTTGGCAACTCGTTTCCCTCCGGAAGCACATCCGCTAGAAGAACTAGAAGTGCATTGAAACTTGTATCTGTCCAACGGTGTTTTGCCTTCAGTTCGAACAATACAAGGACCGAACCCAACTTGGTGTATTCTGCTTTGCAACCTGTGAACAACGGTTTGACATCCTCTTCCATCAAGCTTTTAAACTTTTCAAACTCTCTTTCCGTGTAATTACCCTCCACATCCCGCAACATTTGCTCCAAATTATCCTCCTCAAACATATCAAGCTGCAACTCGTCATCCGGTTCCACCGTGTCTTCGTTTCATACTGGAAGGGTACTACCTGTCTCACCGTGATGATCCAACACGTGTAATTCCTCACGAAACCACATCGAATCAGGTGGTCCTCGATTTGAGCTGAGTTGTTAAATCTTCTCAGATTGGTGCAATCAATGCAAGGACAATATATGAAGTTTGCACCCCTCCTCACCATGTCCTCTTCTGCAATTTTTTTAAACTCCTTAACACCCCTCTGAAATTCAGCACTCACACGACTTTTCTGATACACCCATTCCTCACGGTCCATCTGCAATTATGGTTTCGAACAATAAATTAAAGAAAAACTGGAGCGACACCTAGCTAGCTATTTGAAATATTGAGACATCATTTCAGTTAATATTACCTTTGCAAAATAGAGAACATGTTCCAAGATATATAAAATATGTACTCCCGATCGATACCTAGATTCTTCCCTGTTTTAGAGCTTCCAATGCCCTAGATAGGAGGCATACATTGGAAACATTAACAATGATATCGAATGAACTAATTATATAGTGCAGTAGCTTGCAAATCTTTTGATTACAACGAAACAAAACAAGGGTACCAACAATGACTCCTAATCTCTAAATAGGTTAGGTCCTAATCCCATTCGAGGATATGTCGTTCGGGCAAGTTTCTAAGCTGTTGTACAACTTGAGAGAAAATTTTGGCAGCATCTCCCCGCTGTTCTCCGGATACACATCTCGACAACAGGTCAAGAGGGGTGTGTATCCAGAGAACACCAGGGAGACGCTACCGAAATCTACTCTGGAGTTGTACAACAGCTCAGGAACTTGCCCGAACCACATATCCTCTAATTGTCCAAAAAACATGGACAATTCGAGACTTCTTGCTTATAAATATGCTATTTCGATCTGCATATTTATAAACAAGCACTCTCGAATGAGAGACGTAGGTTCTGCAGCCTAAACTCTAACATTCTTCATCTGATTGCAACATGAGAGCACTACAAATTAAGATAATTAAATACATTTGTGCTTGTCAAATAAAGAGTGCGAAATCTGATAGGATATACATAATACCAATGCAACCTATTTCTTTGCAACATGTCAAAATTACATACTACAAAAATGAAGGGGTTTGAAGGAATGCTCACATTTCGAAGAAAATCACAAATTCTGCAAAATGAGGGGAAATCTCCTCAGGCTAGGCTTCAAATTTACCATCTTAACACCCACCCTTGAGGATTTTTTTTTCTCACCCAAGTATTGCTTCCAACCACAGAACATGAGCTGTCTTTTCGAGTGGCGGCGAAGAAATGTCCTCTGGAACAACAACAGAGGAGAGTTCAGCTCGAGGGGTATAAATAACCTATCGAGACACATCACAGTCGGTTCTCACTTAAAAAGCGATAGTGATGTGATCATGCACATCACTATTGGTTCTCATGTGAGAAGCGATAGTGATCTACATACTCATCACTATCGGTTCTCACATAAGAAGCGATAGTGATGACTACTTGCACATCACTATCGGTTCTTATGTGAGAAGCGATAGTGATGTGCATACACATCACTATCCTTCTAACATAAGAACCTATTGTGATCTGCCCAGTGCTACATCACAATCACTTCTAACCTGAGAACTGATAGTGATCATTACAAACACCCCTCCTAAGTCATTTATCACAATCGTTTTTTCCTAAAAACTTAAGAACCGACCCAGATGAAGCGATAGTGATGTACCATTCTGTAGTAGTGAGAGTGGCAGCCACGACTAAAAACCTATCGTAAAATTAATCACCAGGTAATTAATCACGTTTCCTCCAAAGATAACATGGTCATGTAGGTTGTTCAACGTGTATGTTTCTCCTGGAATAGCTGAGGCTAACCTCTTGCAATCACGTAGGGTGTTCAAAGTGTACAAAGCTTATGGAGGGCCTTCTGGCAAGGACAGGGCGAAGCTGAATCACGATTTTAAGTTTCCGGTATCCGCTATACACAATAATCCTATGTAAACTATGTAATAATGATTCTGGAACTAACCAAATCTATATTTGTAGTGCCACCAGCAGGGAAAGGGAAATAACCGTTGAGGATTTTACGTTTGCCACAACATGGAACTCCTTGTCACTAAGAAAACGCCCAATCAGGTAACAACTGCGTTGGAAGAGGCTGCTCTGGAGCGAATTCGTGGACAACTTTGTGCCTTCTTACTCAGTCAAGTCTTAAATGAAAAAGGTGGGTTCCACGCTGCCTTATAACTTGAGGAGTTGTATTTTTTCTGAACTACCATTTGGGTTAATTGTCAAACTTGTGATGTGGATTTAAAATTGTAGTTGTGTATTCTATTAATTGGTTAATGGTATTGAGTTACATTTGGTTAATATATCTGAGTTCATTTCTGAAAGAAATGTGCCATGCAATATTAATCTATATGTAATATGCTTCGCGCTGTGATTTAATCTGAGTTGATTGATGAATTGGATGCAATGCCTGTAATTTGAAATGGTTGTAATGTTTGTAACGTGAGTTTAGTTATTCTGTAATCTGCTTTTTTCGAGAGGGTGTGGCTATATTTCCTGAGGCTAGCCAATAAATAGAAAAATGGTTATATGTTGGAAGTCTTATCACAGACGGTTTTTAATTAAAAACAGTCTGTGATATAATGATGTAACAGACGGTTTCAAACTAAAAATGTCTGTGATATCAAAAATCACAGACGGTTCTTATTAAAAACGGTCTGTGATGTAATGATGTAACAAACAGTTTCAAACAAAAACTGTCTGTGATATCATAACATCATAGACGGTTTTTGTTTCAAACCATCTGTGATATCTTCTATCACAGACGGTTTACCGTAATGTACATCACTGACACATGGTTACAGACGATTCGGGAAATCGTCTGTGATGACAGCCCAACCATCTGTGATAAGCTTTTCTGTAGTAGTGCACATTGTACATATTTCACGAGAGAAGATTTTATAAACTTGTCTTTTAAGCATATTCTTGGGTGTAAACTTGTCTTTTAAGCATATTCTTGTGTGTGACACTTTAAGTTCATGCAATGTTAGCAATAAACCAAAAAAACTCATTTTTCGATTCATAAGTCGCAAGCGGCCCTAACAGAATATAATAACTACCCAAATTGCATGAATGCCATTTATCCGACAAACTTTCAATGAATACATGCCGATCCTTTTGTCACTTTGATATCATGTTTTAACTGAAGGTTGAGGTGTATCATCCTTATACTGTTAAACTGATTTTCTTGATTATCTGAAGTAAACTAACAAGATCGATCGATCGATTAACACCTTAATCGTTCGGATATAGCCATGCACATTCTTTAGTCTATTTCATCGAGTGACTGATCGATATCATTCCCACAGTATGAGGATAATGAATTCTATCTTAATCATACACTTTCCTCTACATGATTCAAAGAACACCCGAGTATTGTCCTTATGATTATTTAGTTATAAATGGGCAATGTTAGACAACATAAAAAGCATAACATCCTTATGTAGAAAACTGTGTTGATTTTAGGTATAAAGATCAATCATTATTATTGTATGAAACAACTTATGACACTCATCAAATCCTCAAAAATGTGTTTCATAAGCGGGTCGGTCCAATAGCATGATCACATACCCATAATCTATGAAACATGATTATCAAACAATTCATGTGCTTGTTTTGAATAAAGATTATTAGTGTTCCAACCAATAAATAAACAAGGGATAATTTATAATAATGTCATAATCAAATTATAGAGTTTCACGATCAAATCACATACTTGATGATCTATTACATGAAATTATTAAAGAAACAACATAAGCATAAATACAAAATAATTATCTTTATGATTGATCTCTTAGACATATTTCCAACAGATATGACCAGCGACAGCAAGGAGGCAGTGGCCATGGAAGATGGTGGTGGAGCAGCCACGGAGGACATGGGCTTGTGCAGCGGTTCGGCGTGGAGACTAGGCGGTGTTTTCGCGTGGTGTAGATACGACTAGTTCCCCAATAAGATCTCTGGTTGCACTACTACACAAATACACATCACAATCGGTTCTTTTTTAAAATCACAGTCGGTTCTGGTGGCGACACAAAGTCATGAGATAGAGATGAGGCGGCATTATTATAGTCGGTTCTCGCCCGATCGGTTCTTTATAAGAAGCGATAGAGATGATGGTATTATCTCTATCGGTTCTTTGTAGGAAGCGATAGAGATAATACCCTCATCTCTATCGCTTCTTATAAAGAACCGATAGAGATGACTGCCTCATCTCTATCATTTCTTAAAAAGAACCGATAGAGATGAGTTGATCATCTCTATCGCTTCTTACAAAGAACCGATAGAGATAATACCATCATGTCTATCGCTTCTTATAAAGAACCGATCTTAAAAAGAACCGATAGAGATAATATACTCATCTCTATCGCTTCTTAGAAAGAACCGATAGAGATACCCTCATCTCTATCGCTTCTTATAAAGAATCGATAGAGATGACTTCATCATCCCTATCGCTTCTTAGAAAGAACCGATAGAGATGACCATCGCATCTCTATCATTTTCTTGTGAGAACCGACAGAGACGAAGGTGTGTGGTGGTGCTATTTTCTAATTCACCCTCCAATCAGCACTTATTCCACACAATATGCACATATCACATTCACACAGAAATTACAGACAACATATAACATTAAAAGAACATGAACACTTTGTTACAACAAACACATATCACATTTGTTAACAAAATAGAACGTAAACATGCTTAACCATAAGTACACATGCAATCGCATTCAGATATGTAATATTGTTCATAGCTGGTCTAGTAGGAGCTTTCGGGATCTCTAAACCATCCGTCCTCCGACAAGCATTCTATCCAGTACCACTGGCATAAGTGGTCTCGTATCTTGTTGAGTGCAGTGTTGTCTACACTCTTCTGGGGGATATTAGTATGCCGCAAAATAGAAATGAGTGCTCTAATTTAAATTTTCAAATTTCTATGTGAAAGACTAATTGTATAATAATGCATGTACTACCTTAGGGAAACGGTCTGAGCCAGCAATCAAGATCACCATGTGTTGCATCACATACAAACCACAGTGGTCGTCACGCCTGCTGATGACACTGTGAAGAAAGAAAAATAAATTAAGAGACGAAGAAAATATGTCAGAAAATCTAAATCTTATATATGATAGCCACTTGTACCTTAAAGCGGACATACTCCAGCCTGGAGCCCTTTTTGTCGTCGTGTGTCCCTCCTGCTTCGACGTATTCCTTGAAACCACTATATATATTGGAGAGATGCCGTTGAGTAAAATAAATAATGAATGTAGTTAAATACAGAAAATGTTAGATAAAAGTGGTGCACTTACTGCTCCAAGGTTTGATCGTGTAGGCCATCGGTCTCTTATCAATCGAATTAAAAGTGTACACTTTGTTGTCACTCGGAAGGAGCACGAGTAGAACCCAATGGTTGCTTATTAAATGGTATGCAGTGAAGAAAATAAGTTCACATACGGTTTCAGTGCATAGATTAGCAAGGACATCATGATATACTTCCGCTTCATGCACAACCAAGGAGGGAGGTTGTAGATACACAACAGAACTGGCCACGTGCTGTGACGACTGCTCATGTTACCAAACGGATTCATTTCATCGGTACTCAACCCAAATCTTATGATCGTCATTTCGGCACCAAACTCCCCATGTTTCCAATCAATGTTTCTCCATTGAGCCGAATCAGCAGGGTGTCTCAGCTTGCCATCTTCCTTTCGAGGCTCATAATGCCAACGCAACAATTTTGCCTCTCTGGGATTTGCAAACAACCGCTCCAAACGGAGAATGATGGGCAAGTACCACAATACCTTGGCCGGTGCACCTTTAGTGACCTCTTCACCGTCGTTGCCCTGGCTCTTACGCTTCTTGTCTTTACGCTTCTCCTTTTGTTTTTACCGAGGCATACCGCAAACTGGACAAATGTGCAGCTCCTGATGTGCATTATGGTACAATATGCAATCATTTGGACATGCATGTATCCTTTCTATTTCCATTCCCATGGGACATTGTAGCTTCTTCGCTTCATAAATGCTTGTTGGCAACTCGTTTCCCTCGGGAAGCAGATCCAATAGAATAACTAGAAGTGCATTGAAACTTGTATCTGTCCAACGGTGTTTTGCCTTCAGTTCGAACAATGCAAGGACCGAACCCAACTTGGTGTATTCTTCTTTGCAACCTGTGAACAGTGGTTTGGCATCGTCTTCCATCAAGCTTTTAAACTTTTCAAACTCTCTTTCCGTGTAATTACCCTCCACATCCCGCAACATTTGCTCCAAATTCTCCTTCTCAAACATATCAAACTGCAACTCATCATCCGGTTCCACCGTGTCTTCATTGCATACCGCGCGTGTACTACCCGCCTCCCGTGATGGATCCAACACGTGTAATTCCTCACGAAGCCACGTCGAATCAGGTGGTCCTCGATTTGAGCTATGTTGTTAAATCTTCTCAGATTGGTGCAATCAATGCAAAGACAATATATGAACTTTACACCCCCTCCTCACCATGTCCTCTTCGGCAATTTTTTTGAACTCCGTAACACCCCTCCGAAATTCAGCACTCACACGACTTTTGTCATACATCCATTCCTTACGGTTCATCTGCAATTAAACTTCACACAATAAATTAAGCAAAAACTGGAGCGACAACAAGCTACACTACTACAGAAAAGCTTATCATAGACGGTTCGGAACCGTCATCACGACATTTTCCTGACCGTCAGAACCATGTGTCGTTGATGTTACGGCATATCACGATAGCTTTCTAAACCGTCTGTGATAGAATATATCACAAACGGTTTTAAACTAAAACCGTCTATGATATTATCATATCACAGTCTGTTTTATTTAAAAACCATCTATGATGTTATGATATCACAGACGGTTTTTGTTTGAAACCGCTCGTTACATCATTGCATCACGCATTTATTTTAGTTGAAAACCGTCTATGATGTGATGATATCATAGACGGTTTTTGTTTGAAACCGCTCGTTATATCTTTATATCACGCATCGTTTTAATTAAAAACCGCTCGTGATAAGACTTCCAACAGCAACCATTAATCTATTTATTGGCTAGCCTCGTGAAATGCTAGCCACGCCTCCGAAAAAGCAGATTACTGTAATAACTAAACTCATATTACAAAACATTACAACCATTTCGAAATGAACTCGGATATATTAACCAAATATAACTCAATAGCATTAACCAATTAATCGAATACACAACTACAATTTACAAATCCACAACACAAGTTTGACAATTAACCCAAATGGTAATTTAGAAAAATACGACTCCTCAAGTTATACTGCAGCGTGGAACTCGCTTTTTGTGTAAAACTTGATGAGCAAGAAGGCACAAAGTGGCCTCGAATTCGCTCCAGATCGGCCTCTTCCAACGCAGCTTGTTACCCGATTGGTCGCTTTCTTAGTGACAAGGAGTTCCATGTTGTGGCAAACGAAATCCACAACGGTTATTTCCTTTCCCGTTGGTGGCACTCGCAAATATAGATTTGGTTAGTTCCGAATCATTATTACATAGTTTACATAGGATTATTGTGTACAATGTTACCGAAACTTAAAATCGTGATTCAGCTTCGCCCTATCCTTGCCAAAAGGCACTCCATAATATTTGTACACTTTGAACGCGCTACGTGATTGCAATAGGTTAGCCTCAGCTATTCCAGGAGAAACATACACGTTTGAACAACCTACATGACCATGTTATCTTTGGAGGAAACGTGATTAATTACCTGGTGATTAATTTTGCGATAGGTTGTAAGTCGTGGCTGCCACTCTGTAAGGAATCAAGGTAAATAACCCGATTCATCGATGGATGAATTACAATGAGAACCCAATGAAACCTACACATATGTTAGCATGGTCAATTAACAGAACAGAGTTGCGAGCATAGTGCAAATCAAACTAGCACTTACCCTGGGTTGTGTGGTAAAAGTATGAACTCTTTATCTTTTTGAGCCGCCAAGGCCTCTCCGACGTATTTTTCGACAAATCTGTAATCTTTGTCCATTGTTTGCTTGGAGACTATGTGTGGGTCCGTAAAACCCACCGTTGTTCGCTCTTCCTCGCTCGGATCATGTATCTAAATATACGAAAGCATTGAGTCATATATATATATGACTTTTATCGATATTATACGAATGTAGAATGTGAATGCACACACTTACAATGTCCAGCATCTCAAGAGCGCGGCATCGAGGGCGTCGAGGTTGAAGACGTCAAAAAGGTCATTGAAGTCGGCTGTGAAAAATCCCCCCGATGACTCATTGAATAGATGCTCATACTTGAAACTGACCGATATACTCGTTATGTAGTCTTGCACTGGCTTTTTAGCCTGTTGCATGCACCAATCTGTCGCAACTGACGCAAGCAATAGAAAGGTTCTTCATGCGCCTCCTGTTACAAAAGGCTCTCCTAGCTGGTATACTCGCCGTGGGGCAATTGATAGTCCAATTTCTTCGTGATCGCCTTCGCTTGCCCTTGACTTTTTTCTCGCCATAAGAAGTCCGCACACAGCGACAAGTGGGCACCATCCAACTGAATGTCCTTTGATGCAGGGGCACGGAGCCGATTTGGTGCTCACGAGGTGCATCATCCGCTCTGTAGTTGGGGAAGCTCCGTGATGGAGGACGGGCATCCGTGGAGATGTCGCCGGGCCACCGGATAAAACTCGTGAATGGCGCCCCAAAGGTCACAATCTCGTCGTTTGGGGGCATCGGAAGGGGGCGGTCTTGAAATTATCATTTACACCGCCCACACTAACCTTCGTGAATCCGTGCACAAGGGTGCCGTGCACCGCGCCCCTTCAATAAACGGATACGCGACTCTCGGCAAACGGCGGAATAAAGGGCAAGCATGGACAAGTCTCACTTGGAGAGTGCACCGTGGCCACCTACATAACGGTACACGCTAGCTAATGCGCCCAACAGCTATTTGTATGGAGCATTCAAGACATATATATAAGTACCTTGATGTCACAGCATGTGAGATTTCCCATGTTCACCGTGGGAGTGGCGACGACACCGCTTTTTTGGTAGTGGGGCTGATTTGCCCACATACATCCGGGACTTGCGCAGCCGATTATTGAGCCTTTCCTCGAGGCTTTTTATCTTATTGTTGAATTCTTCTCTTAGTCTTTCCTCAACTTTGTACTATCTGCTCCTCTCGCTCTGCTTTGGTTCTCTTCCTCATGCGGTATTTGTCTGAGTCACCTGGAAATCCTGACTTCCAGGGAACAAAAACCCCAACGCCTTGCATGCGACCAGGGTGTTCCTTGTTTCCCAAGGCTGTGGAGAGTACATCTTTCTCCCTGTCTGGCAAAAAAGTGCCTTCGGAAGATTGTGTACTCAACGCTACCTGCAAGATCTCGAAAAGTTAATTCACTTACGAATTACGGACTAATTACGTACAAAATTGGAAGTCCGATATCTTACCAGTCGTTGGTAGACTTCCTCGTCTGCGGGGTTTGTAAAGGAGATGGTGCCGGAAGACGTTGCACTTGACCTTGCTCTCAGCCAGTCTCTGACGCGTCGGTCAACGATACATTAAAATGGCACACAGGCCTCCTCGTCCTCCCTCTCCCATTGTTCCCTCTTCCTTGTGTACCCAGCGGTGCCAGGTCTGTGGGGGTGGGTGCTCCTTGCCTGTAGGGCCTTGTGGGCTTCACTTTGACGCACGATTCATCCGCTGCCTTCGCCAACAAAATTTTGCCATATATCTTCAAGAATGAACCCGCATTTAGAGAAGGAGTCCTGTCCTTATTGACATATTCCTTGACAAGGGTGCTCTTGAAATTCTTCCACGCCTTTCCCGCCACTAGCAGTGCATACCGTCGCACTAAGATCACAAAGTCTTCTAGGATATCGAACGAAGACATAATTTCTATCACCAAGTCGTTGCGGCTCTCATCAGTCCGCTGACTTCCGGATGGACATATGATGGGGACCCGCCTCGCGCGACTATCCCGCACAATGTCCTAAATGCATTCACCGCCTTTCTTGGTTCGGTGGGGCCCCATCCTTCGATCAACCGCTGTGATGGTATATCGTCCGTGGGCCTTTTATTTGCTCCTCTTGGACCTCGAGGAATTTTTCTTTCGACTCATCACATCCTTCGACGCGAATGAGGGGACACCATCTTGCAATCTAGGCTGGTTGTCGTGGCACAACAGAAAGAAAAGTAAACAAACATGGAAGGCTACCAATTGATAGTCTTTTATTTAATGGGTATAAAGGTAGTTCGTAGAAGGTAAGTTGAGAGAAGCAATTCATGATATTTTAGTTATAAGTTCTCATAAGTAATGTCTAACTTGGTCTCTCACACTAGTCTGGATCACACCATGCACAATTGGCTTGAGTAATCTTGTTGTAGTTGCTTTCTTACCAACCTCAGAACTACCTAGAAATTTATACCCTTAATCTATAGATCTCCAAGGTTAATGTTAAGCTTAATTAGCTTCAAAGCCAAATAAGGATTTATAATAGTCACAAGCAATATCAAGCATCTTATTGGTATCATAAACAGACTATCGTGGCCCTCAAGAAGTAATAAAGTTCTTTCTCCTTCTTTGATTAGCCACGACATGGAAATATTTAGTATTTTTATTTTCTTCTTTAACATTCTTTTCTAGCTCGTTGTCTAGCTTTGGTTTCTTCAATAACCCAAATATTTTATATCCCTTGTTTAATAGACAATAATCTATTTTCCTCTTCAGAAGTAAGATGTAAAGCAAACTCCTCTTTATTTTTAGAAAACAAAAGGGTATCATCAGCATATTGCAAACTGATGATACCACCAGGACAAACATCTTCACAAAGACCCTTAATTATCCCAGAATTAACAGCTTTAAGTAAGATTCTGGTAAAAACATCCGCAACCAGATTGAAAAGAATTGGGGATAAAGGGTCCCCTTGCCTTAAACCTTTACCAGTTTGGAAAAAATTACTTTCAACATTATTAAATTTCACCCCTACAGAATCTTTATCTAAAATAGAATGAATCCACAACTGCCATTTGCTCCCAAACCCTCTCTTAGCCAAAATGTCCAACAAGAAGCTCCAATTAACCATATCATAAGCTTTCTCATAATCAAGTTTGAGAACAAGGCCCTTATCTTTATCGCGATGGATTTTATGAATAACCTCATGAGCGGTGACCACACTATCTAAAATGTATCTATTTTTAATAAAAGCAGTCTGATTTTGCATAATGATTCTATCAAAAATGTGACTAATCCTATTTGTTAACACCTTTGTAACAATTTTATAACTACAATTCAACAAGCTAATTGGTCTGAACTGCTTCATATTTCTAGCATTATTCTCTTTAGGAATTAAAGAAATCATAGCAAAGTTAAGTCTGAACAAATCAAGCTCTCCGCTTTCCAAAGATCTAAATAGAGCCATCAGATCATCTTTAATAATATTCCGAATTTTTGATAAAAATAAAAGGAATGCCATCCGACCAGAGCTCCATCCGAGTAGGAATCAAAAACTGATTCATTCATTCATTCATTCATGATCTACTTTGCCATTATTCTTATAATTTTGAAATCTAACCAAGTTAAAATCTCCCCCTAAGAATCCATCCCTTATCGGCACTTCCCGAGCGAAAATCGATGGGGAGGCGTCGGCGAGGGTGCGGCATCGGCGATGGGGAGGCGTCGGCGAGGGGGCAGCGTCGGTGATGGGGAGGCGTCAGCGAGGGAGTGGCGTCGTCGATGGGGAGGGGTCGACGAGGGGGCGCCATCGGCGAAGGGGAGGCGTCGACGAGCTGGGGCGGAGACGAATATACTTAGGGTTTTGAGCGCGTGAGTGGAAGAGTAGAGAATGAATGATCTGCCAAAGTGGCCTTTTTATAGGTCTCCCATATCACAGACGGTTCTATACTAGAACCGTCTATGATAGAAATATCACAGACGGTTCTAAACTAGAACCGTCTATGATATTATTTTATCACAGACCGTCTGGGATAGTTTTATCACAGACGGTTCTATTATAGAACCGGCTGTGATATAAACTATACCAGACGGTTCTATTATAGAACCGTCTATGATGAAGATTGACACAGACCTTCATTGCTAAGGTAAATCCAAAGTTTGGCCTTCTTGACATAATGTATATACTTCAGTTTGTGCGAGCAATATCAGTAAAGGAAAGGAAACTATATTAAATAAATCAGATGCATATATACACAAAGTTGTTTTTAATTTCGAGCATTTCATTACAAACAACTCTATTATCTTCTAGAGTACACTTAAAATCATAAATCCACTTGCTTATTCTTTTGTATAAAAATTAGCCCTTCATGATGATCGACGCGTGTGTAGCTAGCTTCTTCGGGTTGTTCTTCCTGGACCGTGATGCTCTTTCCGATAGGAGGCAACTCTTCGAATTGATTGTATTCTTCCTCATTTACTACATTCTCTACTCCGACAATCCTCCTTTTTCCCTGAAGAACTACATGTCTCTTCTTCTTGGACGGTCGATTACATAGAATACTTGAACAAAGATGGTTAGCGAGTACGAATGGTTCATCTTGGTATCCGACGCGTGCGAGGTTGTGATAGTGACACCGTGTTTGTCAACCTTTACATGCTGGAGGTGGACCCAACGACACCGAAATAAGGGGATCTTGAATAGTACATAATCAAGCTCCCAAATCTCCTCTATGAACCCATAGTAGGAGCTCCTCGTTGACCCAACGGTGTTGAACGCATCTATGCATACACCGCTGTTCTAGTTTGTGCTCTTCATATCCTGATCTCTCGTGTAAAATATGTACCCATTTAAGTCGATCCTTTCCATGTTACAATCAGTAAATGTTGGCCCTTTTGCCAACTATGTGAGCGTATCACCGACGAGGTCCCGTGATGGGTCGCTCCTTCAGCCATCTGTTAAACTGAAGGTTATGCTGTCTCGTGATCCAAGACTCTTGCCACGTTAGATTCTCTTGCCGTAGCCAGTGCTTATGCTCATCGATGTATGGGGACACTACATCCATGTGTTGCAAAACCGTGAAATGAGCTTGAGCATAGGAAGCTGGATCAGGCGTGATTGCTTTCCTTCCGATGGTCCCGATGCCTTCATTGCTAAGGTAAATCCAAAGTTTGGCCTTCTTGACATAATGTATATACTTCAGTTTGTGCGAGCAATATCAGTAAAGGAAAGGAAACTATATTAAATAAATCAGATGCATATATACACAAAGTTGTTTTTAATTTCGAGCATTTCATTACAAACAACTCTATTATCTTCTAGAGTACACTTAAAATCATAAATCCACTTGCTTATTCTTTTGTATAAAAATTAGCCCTTCATGATGATCGACGCGTGTGTAGCTAGCTTCTTCGGGTTGTTCTTCCTGGACTGTGATGCTCTTTCCGATAGGAGGCAACTCTTCGAATTGATTGTATTCTTCCTCATTTACTACATTCTCTACTCCGACAATCCTCCTTTTTCCCTGAAGAACTACATGTCTCTTCTTGCTGGACGGGTCGATTACATAGAATACTTGAACAGCATGGTTAGAGAGTACGAATGGTTCATCTTGGTATCTGACGCGTGCGAGGTTGACAGTAGTGACACCGTATTTGTCAACCTTTACATGCTGGAGGTGGACCCAACGACACCGAAATAAGGGGATCTTGAATAGTACATAATCAAGCTCCCAAATCTCCTCTATGAACCCATAGTAGGAGCTCCTCGTTGACCCAACGGTGTTGAACGCATCTATGCATACACCGCTGTTCTAGTTTGTGCTCTTCATATCCTGATCTCTCGTGTAAAATATGTACCCATTTAAGTCGTATCCTTTCCATGTTACAACTGTAAATGTTGGCCCTTTTGCCAACTATGTGAGCGTATCACCTGACGAGGTCCCAGTGATGGGTCGCTCCTTCAGCCATCTGTTAAACTGAAGGTTATGCTGTCTCGTGATCCAAGACTCTTGCCACGTTAGATTCTCTTGCCGTAGCCAGTGCTTATGCTCATCGATGTATGGGGACACTACATCCATGTGTTGCAAAACCGTGAAATGAGCTTGAGCATAGGAAGCTGGATCAGGCGTGATTGCTTTCCTTCCGATGGTCCCGATGCCCTGGAGTCTCCCCTCATGGCGAGATCGAGGCACACCTATTGGTTCGACCTGAGCCATATAATCGACGCAGAACTCTACGACTTCTTCGGTTGCATAACCTTCGACAATGCTACCCTCCGGCCGAGATCGATTCCGTACGTAGGACTTGAGAATTTCCATATACCTCTCGAATGGGTACATGCTACGTAGGAACACGGGCCCGCATATCTTTATCTCTATCACAAGGTGAACAACGAGATGGACCATGATATCGAAAAACGACGGAGGGAAATACATCTCAAGATTACATAGAGTCATCACCACCTCAGCCTGCAGTGCATCTAGTGCTTCGGGATCGATGGCCTTCTAAGCAATTGTGTTAAAGAAATTACACACCGTGATTGTCTCCTGACCTTGACCGCAAAATACTTCTAATTGCCACAGGGAGCATTTGTGTCATCAGCACATGACAATCATGAGACTTCATGCCAACTAATTTCAAATCTTGCATCGAAACAAGTCTCTTGATGTTAGAGGAGTAACCGGACGGAACTTTCACACCATGCAAGCACCGCACGCTTCAGTTCTCTCGGCCTTAGACAAAGTGTAACAAGCGTGTTCGCAAAGATGTTCGGCCCAGATCTGCCTCTTTCGGTGCTAACTCAAGTCTTATGCCCATATTGACCAAGTCAAGGCGAGCATTGATATCGCCCTTTGATTTGCCTTTAATATTCAATAAGAGACCAATCAAGCTATCACAGACATTCTTCTCCACGCATCACGCCGATGCAAAGGTCGAACTTCTAGGTGCTCCCAATAAGGTAGGTCCCAAAATATTGATCTCTTCTTCCACGTGCTCTTCTCACGGGACCTCGATTTACGCCTTTCCAAATGCAACATCCAAGTTCTTAACCATATCATGGATATCTATCCCACTTAAAGGCTTTGGAGCTAAACCGCCTTCGCTCGCTCCATCGAATTGTTTTTTTATTTTGCGGTATGGGTGATTCCTCCGAAGAACCTACGGTGATGCATGTAAACAGCTTTATGCGAGTGATTCAGCCACACACTCTCGGTATTGTCTAAGCAGTGAGTGTAGGCTTTGGTTCCTTTTGTACTGCCCGATAGGTTACCAAGGGCAGGGTAATCATTTATGGTGCAGAACAAAAGGCAGTGCAAAGTGAAGTTCTCTCGCTTGTACGCATCCCATACCTGCACTTCGGGAACCCATAGTGTTTTCAGATCTTCTACCAATGGTGCTAGGTACACATCAATATCGCTCCTGTGTTGTTTCGGTCCTTGGATAAGTCATGCATAACAAAATGTACTTCCGCTTCATACACAACCAAGGAGGAAGGTTGTAGATACAGAGATTCACGGGCCAAGTGCTATGCCGGCTACTCATGTTACCGAAAGGATTCATTCCATCTGTACTCAATCCAAACCTTATATTCCTCGGATCCTCACCGAATTCTTGAAACCTCCTATCGATGTTTCTCCATTGGATGGAATCAGCAGGGTGCCTTAGCATTCCATCGTTCTTACGCTCCTCCGAGTGCCAACGCAACGGTTTTGCCTTATTTGGGTTCGCAAACAAATGCTTGAAACGAGGAATTATAGGCAGATACCATGTCACCTTAGCAGGAGGTCCTTTCATCACCTGGATGCCCTCATTTTCATCATTCGAATGACTCTTATGCTTGTACCGGGATGCGTTGCACACAGGACATATGTGCAAGTTCGCGTACTCTTGGCGGTACAGGATAAAGTCGTTCGGACATGCATGTATTCTTTCTACATCCATTCCCAAGGGACAAAGAACCTTCTTAGCTTTGTAGGTGGTTGTCGGCAACTCGTTTCCCTCGGGAAGCATGTCCGCCAATAAAAGTAACAACGCTGTGAAACTCTTATCGGACCAACCGTTGCTTGCTTTCAATTTCAGCAGTTCAAGCACGGATGACAACCTTGTGTATTTTGACTTGCAGCCTGGGAACAAAGGTTTCTCCGAGTCCTCCATCAAGCCCCGGAATTTACCATATTCTCTATCATCACGGTTCCTTCTACATCACGCAAAGATCCGATTCAGATTATCTTCCGCAACCTATCCTCATCGGAACCACAATCGATATGATCATCCGACATATCATTGACTTCGCCGACCATGTTAGTACCGCTTCAGATCTCCCGCTCTTCACCGTGGATCGTCCAACATGTATACCCCGCTTTGAAACCCTCATAATCAAGTGTGCTTCGATCTGCGCAAAGTTTCAAACATTTTCGATTCTCACACCAATGCACTGACAAGACATAAACTACCCCCTTATTAAACATATCCTCTTCTCGCAGCTCTTCTAAAAGCGAGACTCCATTAATGTACTCGGCTCACACGGTTCTTAGTGTACATCCATCTTCGATCCATCTACGCTAAGCATATAGCATTAATTAGTGTTAATGCAAGTAAAACCCATTACTACCCTTACATAAAAAGAACACATGAATCTACAAGCTAAATCTAAAAAATCATCAAATTCTATCCTTACCAAGCAAGATCTTGAATATACTACAATTAGACACCGTTACTAACCTTAGATCACCAAAATCAAATGGATCCTCAATCACCCTTCAAAATCAACGGTCTTCTTTTACCAAATCGCCTCACAGCCGCACAGCCGCAGCCAAATGAAAATAGATCCCAAAACCCTAAAATGCACAAAGTGGCTCGGCCTCAGATTTTATATTGCTGATAGAAATCTCAGACGGTTTTATAAAAAAACCGTCAATGATAAACATAGCATTCCAAACGGTTTTATCATAAAACCGTCTGTGATATATCACAGACGGTTTTATTACAAAACCGTCTGGGATAATACGTGATATTACAGACGGTTTTATAAAATAACCGTCTGTGATATCTTCACAGACGGTTTTTAACTCAAACCGTCTGTGATATTGATGTATATCACTGACGGTTTTTGTAGAGTACCGTCTGTGATAATGTCACTGACGGTTTCAATATAAAACCGTCAGTGATATTATTCGTTACAGACGGTTTTGAGAAACCGTCTGTAATGAGGCGTCTAATATAAGCCTTTCTGTAGTAGTGCTAGCTATTTGAAATATTGAGACATCATTTCAGTTAATATTACCTTTGCAAAATAGAGGAAAATTTCCTGCAAAATATATAGGAAATATGTACTCCCGATCGATACCTACATTCTTCACTGGTTTGGAGCTTCCAATTTCCTAGATAGGAGACAAACATTTTTAACATGAACAATGATATCAAACAATCTAATCATATAGTGCAGTAGTTTACAAATCTTTTGACTACAACAAAACAAAATAAGGGTAGCAACGATGACTCCTAATCTCTAAATAGGTTTGGTCCTAATCCCATTCGTGGATATGTGGTTCGGACAAGTTCCTAAGCCGTTGTACAACTCTAGAGAAAATTTCGGCAGCATCTCCCCGCTATTCTCCATATACACGTCTCGACAACAGGTCAAGAGGGATGTGTATCTGGAGAATACCTGGGAGACGCTACCGAAATCTACTCTGCAGTACTTGTACAACACAGCTCAGGAACTTTCCCGAAGCACATATCCTCGAACTGTCCAAAGAACGTGGACAATTCGAGACTGCTTGCTTATAAATATGCCATTTCGTTCGGTATATTTATAAACAAGCATCCTCGAACGGGACACGTATGTTCCGCAGCCTAAACTCTAAAATTCATCAGGTGACAGCAATAATAATTCTATATTAACATCAAAGCACTACAAATTAAGATAATTAAATACATGTGTGCTTGTCAAATAAAGGGTGTGAAATCTGATAGGACATACACAATTTCAGTGCAATCTAAACTTTCTTTGCGACATATCAAAATTACATAGTGCAAAATTAAAGGGGTTTGAAGGAATGCTCACATTTTGAAGAAAACCACAAATTATGCAAAATGAGGGGAAATCTCCTCAAGTTAGGGCTTCAAATTTACCCTCTTAACACCCACCCTTGAGGATTTCAAATTTTCTCACCCAAGTATTGCTTCCAACCACAGAATATGAGCTATTTTTTCGAGTGGCGGCGGAGAAATCTCCTCTGGAACAATAACAGAGAAGAGTTCAGCTCGAGTGGTATAAATAACCTAACGAGGAACATCACTATGGTTCTCATATAAAAAGAGATAGTGATGTTATCATACATATCACAGTCGGTTCTTATAAGAGAAGCGATAGTGATGATCGTTGTTATCACAATCGGTTCCTACATAAGAAGTGATAGCGATGAACACGTTGACATTACTATCGGTTCTTATGTGAGAAGCGATAGTGATGAGCATACACATCACTATCGCTTCTTACGATAGTGATGAGCACGTGCTCATCACTATCGCTTCTTTTGTGAGAAGCGATAGTGATGTGTATTCTTATCACTATCGCTTCTTAAATAAGAACCGTTAGTGATGTGTACGCATCACTATCGCTTTTTATGTGAAAACCGATAGTGATGATAATGCACATCACTTCTCGCATAAGAACCGATTGTGATGTTCTCAGTGTTACATCACAATCACTTCTAACTTGAGAACCGATAGTGATTATTATTAATGCCTCTCCTAAGTCATCTATCACAATCGTTTTTTCCTAAAAACTTAAGAACCGACACAGATGAAGCGATAGTGATGTACCATTCTGTAGTAGTGTTGCTTTCTCAGGTTTGAATTTCGTGCTCAGGTTGTATCTCCAAAAAGAAACGATTTTCATTTCTCTTCCCTTTAATTTTTCTCTACATCATCCTCCTTCCTACGTGGAGTTTGCACATAAACGAACCAAAGTGGAGCATCGATATTCGAGAGTGCCCTAAGATTGTCTGTCTACACATCATTTAGAAACAGCACCGAACACAACCCTGCAAACTTTTAGGGTGCCTTTGGTTAGGTGAACGAGGATGAACAGGATGGGATGATACAGAATGGATGGAATGATCTTGGATAAGATGGTAAAGGGAGGATGCTTGGTTGTCTGAATAGAATGATACATGATTTTGTTTGGTTGCTTGAATGGAATGGTACGGGATGGTACGAGATAATGTTTGGTTGAATGGATGAGGTTAGTATAGGAAACTTTATCACTAGTGGTACGGGATGGTTCAACCAATTTAGAGGTACGGGATGATACAACATATTTGAAGAATATTCCAAGAATCTGTACCACTTCGTCGCTGTACAAGATGGTTTCATACACTCAACCAAACGCATGTATCAAAATCTATTATGTACCATTCCATCCCGTTCATTCTCGTTCACCCATCCAAACTCACCCTTAATTCTTGCATGGATCGTTGTACGTGCCTTAATTAATATGTAGAGCCCACAAAACATGTTTTTTAATTAAGACATGAAAGCGTACGATGATGTTTACGCAAGGCATGAAATCTAGCAATCTATGCGCATGTTGTTTTCGGTTTGGCTTAACTTGACAAGCTAGAGACATATACAGACAGGCTACCTGACCGAACTACTTGTCTACGATTAGGCACGTACGGCCAGGCTTAATGTTTTAATAATAATCAGACAAATTGTTTTGTGTCTCGAATCCTCATGCTTAATTCAACATGCATGTACCCTCTCACCTAGCTAGCTTATTCACGAAGGAAGTGAAAGGGTAGTAACAGGTGTACCGCGCGTATATATACATCTGCCCCTGGACCCTATAAACCTTTATAACCCAAATTCCATCCAACCTACTACGTACATACCAAGCCTACAGATGTCACTGCAGGAAGCCTGCAGCATTTTGGGGTCTTCGATCTGGTGATCGATATATCGCTCTTTTGCAGTACAACAGGCACCGAAGCAAATATTGAAGAGGCAGACGGCACGGAAAGATCGATGTGCTGCGAGTGACTCATCGATCGCACAGCATGAAATGATAGATACCGGCGATGATTGGAGAGGCCAAAAAGGCAGAGATAGCGAAAGAAAAGCCGGCCAGATGCAAAGGCAATTGATGGTAGGCACACGGTATCGATGCCCACGGCTAAGCTAGCTCCGAGAATATCGTTCCCGGAGATCTCTCCTGCCGCCAATTCAGCGTGGAATAACGACGACGCGCGTGCATGCTTATATTGGCGTGACAGGACCATCAGGCCTAACAATGCTGTTTCGATCTCGGATTTTGACGAGCCAGCACTACTATAGAACTGGGCATCACAACCGGTCTATTAGAAACGGTTTGGTGCGAATCCGTTGTGATATTCGCACCAGAAGAGGTTCGTTGGCAATGGTCCGGAGAGGGATTTCAGAAACGGTTTGAGACGCGAACCGCTTCTGAATGTTGCATTCTAGAAGCGGTTCTAGTCTCAAACCGCTTCTGATTTTCAGAAGCGATTTGAGGAAAGAACCGCTTCTAGAACGTAACATTTCAGAAGCGGTTTGAGACACGAACCGCTTCTGGATGTTGCATTCTAGAAGCGGTTATAGTCTCAAACCGCTTCTGATTTTCAGAAGCGGTTTGAGGAAAGAACCGCTTTAGAACGCAACATCCAGGAGCGGTTCGTGTCTCAAACCGCTTCTGGAAGACCTCCCGCGCAGCGCATTTAAACCCTTCTTCCTCTATGAGCCAGCAGAGATACGATCGAACAGAGAAGGCCGGCCCAGCGCTGTTCTAGGGGAGGTGCTGTCCAAATTTTTAATTGGAGGTGATTAGCTCCAAATTAAGTGTTTCAAAGTTAGTAACATCATGTGAACATCCTTCTCACCTAGATATTGCTATTTTTTCAATGGTTGTGGAGAAATCTTGAACTTTTTAAGCATGATCGAAAATTTGTTTTCTATGCCTTGTTCTTGTTGTTGTATGAAGATGTAGGGTGGAGATCTAGTTCAAAAAATGACATTACAAGGTAAATGTAATTAGAAGCTTTAGATCTAGGTGGTTGTTAGCTTTAGAATCTTAAATATCACAATAAGTTGGGGGAGATCTAGGTACAACATTGCAAGGAAGTAATTATTGGTGTATGAAATAAAATAGAAAAACATGTAGAAGGATAAAAAATAATTACAAAGGTAGGAAGGGATACAAAATAATTAGAAAGGTAGGTCTTTAATTGGATGACGGTGTAGGTGGAGCTTTTTTTTGTTGGGTTTAAATGTAACGAAATTTAAGTTAGGTTATAATTTTTGTAACGAAATTTGTTATAATTTTTAATGAAATTATAACTTGGTGTAGATGAATCGGCAATGGATGTACAATACGGAGTGTCGCTCGAGAGAGTTCATTGATAGCGTGCAGGCTTTTCTCGATGTTGCCGTTGCATTCTTGCCTCCAAGCAGTTTCATATGTTGTCCGTGTGTAGATTGCAAGAACGAGAAGGAGCACTCCCAGCGATGGCAAGTTATGAACCACTTGATCATGAGAGGTTTCATGCCAAACTATACCTGTTGGGCCAACCATGGCGAAGTTGAGGTGATTAACCAGGAAGACGATGAAGAAGGCGAGGAAGAGGAAGATGGATTCAACAATATCCCGGACGGCACGCAATACTGTTCTGTGGAAGAAACACTTGGTGACTTTGGTGATAATGAGCTAGACCAGATGCTGCGTGACGGA
Organism: Otatea glauca; assembly: GCA_036346275.1. Taxonomy (NCBI): domain Eukaryota; kingdom Viridiplantae; phylum Streptophyta; class Magnoliopsida; order Poales; family Poaceae; genus Otatea; species Otatea glauca. The sequence continues at coordinate 22,657,965 of CM070713.1, forward strand.
GAGGGAGACTACACAGATGAAAGACAGTTCGAGAAGTTCCAGCGCATGTTAGAGGACCACATAACTCCTTTGTACCCAAACTGTGGGGGCAGGGCCACAAAAAGTTGCGTACCACACTGGAACTCATGCAATGGAAGGCTACAAACGGTGTGTCAGATAAGGGATTCGATGAGTTGTTATCACTCGTAAAAAGTTGCTTCCGTAAGATAACACTCTGCTCGAATCTACATATGAAGCCAAGCAAGTCGTCATCCTTTGGGATTGGAAGTACGTAAGATACACACATGTCCTAATGATTGTATCCTCGATCGTAGTGAGTATGCCGATTTGGATGTTTGTCCAAAGCAGCAGAGAATCACGGTATAAGGTGAAGCGTGATGATCCGGTGAAATAGATGGGGAGCGTAAGAAGAAGAGACCGCAATAAAGTGTTGTGGTATTTCCTTGTGATCCTCGATTGAAACGTATGTTTGCTAACAAAGCGCATACCTGCATGATGCGTTGGCACAAAGAAGAGCGTAAGGACGACGGGATGCTTAGACACCCTGCAGATGGCTTACAGTGGAGGAAAATCGACCGGATGTACCCGGACTTCGCAGATGAGGTGAGAAACATAAATTTTGGGTTGAGTACCGATGGGATGAATCCTTTCGGAGAATTGAGCAGCAGCCATAGCACTGGCCCGTTACACTATGTATCTATAACATTCCTCCATGGTCAGGCATGAAGCGAAAGTACATCATGATGCCGTTGTTGATCCAAGGCCCCAAGCAACCCGGAAATGACATCGATGTCTACCAAACCATTGGTTGAAGATCTTGTGACGCTATGGGAGCGATGGTGCAAGGGTATGGGATGAGTACAAACGGAGTATTTCACCCTACGTGCATTGTTATTTGTAACAATCAACGATCGGTCCGCTCTCGGTAACTGTCCGGCCTAACTATCAAAGGATATAGAGCTCGCATCCAAAGGCTTAGATGAAACGGACGGCATGTACCGAAAAACTCTCAAGGTTGTGTACATGGGTCACCGTAGGTTTCTTCTTCGAGTCACCCGCTTGCGGAAGGAAGGCAGGAAATTTAACGGCAACTGCACCTTCGTGCAAGGCCTCAAGATTGTAGTGGGCCACGTGTGTTTGCTATGGTAAAGGATTTGAAAGTAGTATTTGGAAAGGGTCCTGGAAGCAAACATGTGCAGAATGAGGATGGTCATGCACCCATGTGGAAAAAGAAGTCAATATTTTGGGACTTACCTTATTGGGAAGTCATGGAGGTTCGTCACTCACTTGACTTCATGCACATCACAAAGAATGTTTGCTTGAACCTGCTAGGCTACATAGATATGTACGGAAAATCGAAAGATACACTGCAAGCTCGGAAGGACCTTGAACTCTTGGAACTGAGGAACGACCTACATCCCAAAAAGAGAGGGAAATGACAACATTATGTCTATCGGTTCTTTGTAAGAAACAATAGAGATGAGGCCTCATCTCTATCGCTTCTTAGAATGAACCTATAGAGATAATACCATCATCTCTATCGCTTCTCATAAAGAACCGACTTAAAAATAATCGATAGAGATAATACCATCATCTCTATCGGTTCTTATAAAGAACCGATAGAGATGATCGCATCATCTCTATCTCTTCTTAAAAAGAATCGATAGAGATCATATACTCATCTCACAGTGTCCAGGATCGTACAGTAGAAATATCGATGGCTAGCAATTGGTACAGACGGAACAGATCCTCAAAACTAACTGGGAATGTCCCATCCTCCTCGCGGTGGAAATGTCCCTTTCTGTATCTAACATTGAAGTCGACACGCTCGCTCTCTTTCACTTTGTCAACGTACCATCCATGGAGCTGTCGAGTCCATATGCCTAGAGCATTCAATTTGCTGGAAGGCAGAAGGGGCTATCCTTGTACGTAGACCTTGAATTCATAAGGCTTCTCCGTGGCCTGTGCCGGCTCTCCTTTTTGGGCCGAAGGAGTCTCCGAGGTCAGGGCAGTGAGCTTTTCATGTACTTGAGGGGGCGCTGTGTCCTTTGTGAGCCTTGCCTTTTTAGCAGAGGCCTCTAGTGGTTCTGTGGTTGTCGTGCAAGTCTTTTTATGCACCAGCTCTGTACTTTGCGCAGGACTCGTCACGATCGTGGGAGCAGGCGCAGGTGCGGTAGGAACCTACAAAGCACGCGCATAATTAAGTAACTTGTTGCAATACTACTGGAATGGTACATGAGACGTGAGGGATTTTTACCTTGACCAGTACGACGCCTGTCGTGGGCCACTTGATGAACGACATTAGCGCTTGCCCGAGAGTGGTGATGTCTTCGTTGGGGGGGAACTCGAGCACATGTGATAAGAAGGCTTCATGGACGTAGTCCACCTGGACCCTCATGTAGCCCTTCCCTAAAGGCTGACCATGCACTGTGTCGGTCTCCTTGCATGGAAATGCAACCCCGCGTGCAGCCTCAACAAGAAATCCGTCTTCCGTCAGGGTGAGCTGGCACTTGGTAGGCGCCTGCAAAAAGTGCGCAACTTGAGAGAAAACATACGAAGTTACCCCCGCACCTTTAAGTTAAGCAAAATTAATTATTACCTTCAGCTGGGGACCGGACTTATCATTTTTGCAACCGCGGCTACTTGGTGGGGGCACAGGTTTCTCTACGGTAGGCGGGGGCATCTGGCTCTGACTCTGGGAGATCATCTTCATCATCTCGGCCCTCAGGCGCTCCTCCCGTGCCATCATGTCCACCCTCATCTCCTCCTCACGTGCCGTCATCTCCCCTCATCTCCTCCTCACGTGCCATCATCTCCCCCCTCATCTCCTCCTTGATCTCCTCCCTGAGCTGCTCCCTGAGCGTGTCCTTGAGGCGCTCAACGCGTGCCTCCCACGATCTCGATCTGCTACTCCCAGTGTCATCTTGGAAGTAGGACTTCTTCGTATGCCCCGCCCCTATGGCAAGTACCCGGCCCTGATGGTAGGCATTCACATTTCGATACCTTTCATTTGAAGTTGTAAGTAGGCATATTTCATCGTCCTTTCCACACAAATGCCATGTTGGACATGTACAGATGCTATGTTAGTAAAAAATTAAGTTGTGATGAAATGAAACATTACCTTCGAGGCTACGGATAGTATTGTTGCATGTACACTTGGTTGGCCATGTTGTATTCCTCGGTAGACATCAAGGCCACTCCTCGTGTTGCTAGCAACTCCGCCTTGTAATCGTGCCAGCTTTGCCCCATCTATGGACTTGTCGTTTGCCATCGTTGGTACAACATGGCATAAAACTCAGGGTCGTGTCATTCGTAGACCCATTGGGTGGGAGGTTATGCATGAGCATTGGGGATAGCGTAGTCATAGCTGCTATATGAGCCATAGCTCCCTTGCGTCTCGATGACGCCATAAGAGCTAGAGCTATCCTATGGTTCGTTATGGCTGTGTCAATGGTCCTTTCCCTTCTCTCCAGTAGTCGTCCTCGGTGATTGGGGAGCGCCATGGCCTCTGTCCTGTGTTGCATGAGTGAATTGCAACTACCCTGTAAATTCGATGGGACACTGCTCTTCTAATTAGTGCGTGAGAGGTATGGAGGCATCAACACCGAACTCACTGTCATCGGTGTCTGTCTTGGGGCTGCTATCATTGGACTCTTTGTATGGCCGGCTCAGATGGTCCCCGCTCTCAGTGGAGTCATCACTAAAAGATCGAAATGGCGATCAGAGGGGGGGAGTTAATGATCCCAAATAAAATTTTCCCCTACTCAAAGTACTCCAAACAATCTCACAATAAAAATCTAAGACACCCAAAGATTTTCCTTCAAATTGGTGTTTCTCATATTCGCACACCCTCCTAAACCCGAAGAATTAGACAACTATGTGTACCCCTAGCTTGCATGGATGAGAACCATGAATCATGTGAGGGATTTTTTAATCATAATCCTGGTTTTCAAGTGTCCAAACAAAGAGGAATCAACTCAAAGACTACTTTTCTAAAAGAGATAAAGCTAAAACACCAAAGTCTCTTTCCAGAAAAGTAAAAGCAGATTTCCAGTAATTATCCTCAATTAGAGCAGGTGGTTGGTGAGTTTCTGTTACTATAAAATTTTTGAGAATTTTTGTCCCTATGAAAAGTTGAGTCGTGAAATACTCCACCAAAAATCACCTCAAACAGCTTTGTAGAATAAACATGAAAAATCAAGCATTACAGACTACCAGGAACTTCGATCAGAATGTTTGAGGCTCAGTTTGCACTTCATAGCGCTCAAACGGTGCAACCAGTGGACTCAAAATTTTTCCAGTGATGGATATATGAGTCGTGCACCTTATACAACAAGAATAACTTAAAAATGAGTTTTCTAGATTTGTATAAAAATCAAATACTGACTACTACACGAAGAACAAGTTCTGGACAGATTTGCAATTTGATAAAAACTTGATCTCTAGTCTATCCTAGGGTACAAGAAAGATGTAAAACCATATGAACACCCTCAAGACATCCTAGAAGAACATCATTTAGAAGGAGGAGAGGCAAATCCAAATTGCGATAAAGTAAATTGCGAGAATGTAAATGCGGAAAGTAAATGCTGAATTTAAATTGCATAATATAAATGCGTGAAAAGAAATGAAACATGAACATAAATGAAGAACATTTCATTTCTGGAAGTAGAGGTTACAAAGCCTCACATGTAATGTGGGCAAAGCTCAAAGGAGAATCAAAAACCTCAAAACCTTCAAGGAGGGAAGGCTACCCCTCCACCCCTATTTATACAACTCTTGGGCCACCTACGACCCTTGGATGAGCCTCTAAACCCTAGAGCATCCATCAAGGGCTAGGATTTACCCACTCAACCAGCCATGCAAGGGTTCACCCAAAACCCACAACACACAATAGGTTTTCTTGCACGGTTCTCAAAGCACACTAATTAGACCAGCTAACCTATCAACTAGACCAACATCCAATTGCCCTCATTGATCCATGCAGCGTCTAGCTAGCATCTCAACCATTCCTTGTCTTCACGGCTTGCCACGACTCCGTCTCCGATCATCTTTCAGCGATCATCGACCGTCTGGACCTCCGACGCTCCTCGCCTAGTCCCGGTCATCTTTCGCCTCACCATGATCTAGCATCGTCGACCTGCAACCATCAAAAATAAGGAAACTCCTCACATAGCAATGCCCACAAAGATGTGCAATAAATCCATCAAAGTACACTCATTAAAATTCATTTTTCCTCGTTCTGGTCGGTAGCACCGGGAAAACAGAGAAGACCTCAAATTGCTTCCAATTGAAAATCCAATTCAAATCAAACTCAAACAAGAGCAACCCAAGCTCAAATTTAGTCAAACACTCATCACAAATCTGGATAGACCTCCACATGGTCCTTCAATCACACCCTACGTAATGTGTCTCATCTGCGGGATGCTTCCCCTTTCCTTTGGAGGATGCTCTCCTTTTTCCTTTATCCCTTCTCGACAGACATACGCATACCACGCCTCGGTGGTATCAAGAAAACGAGAGATTATAAATTCTTCTGCAGTCATCCATTGCATGAACTTGTCCTTGCAACAAAAGAAATTGTCCAAGAACATGTAGTTAGTGCCGAAACGAGATGCATTCCACTTGACTAACTTGCCTCCAATATGCTTCTTCATCACAGCATGAAGCTTGGAATGGTTGTATATCTATCAATAGATTTTCCTTGCACTCTCAATGATCGAGGAGTGATAAGGGAACTCTCTAATCTGCTTCAGCATCAAATTAATAGTGTGGGCCACATAAGGCTACCACATGATGTTGCGATGCTATCATGAGATGAGCTTGCATGCCTTCTTGTAGTTGGCACCACTACTACAGAAAGGCTTATATTAGACGCCCCCATCAAAGACAGTTTTATAATAAAACAATCTGTGATATCATATATTATAAAATCGTCTGTGATAGATCACTGAAGGTTTTATTATAAAATCGTCTGGGATTCTATGTTTATCATTGACGGTTTATGAATAGCACCATCTGTGATATCTCTTAGTGATATATAATATAGAGACCCAAGCACTTGGTGCATTTTAGGGTTTCGGGATCTATCTTTCATTTAGCTGCGGTTGTGAGGAGATTTGGTAAAAGAAGACAATTGATTTTTAAGGGTGATTGAAGATCTATTTGATTTTGGTGATCTAAGGTTAGTAATGGGTTCTAATTGCATTATATTCAAGATCTAGCTTGGTATGGAGAGAATTTAATGATTTTTTAGATCTAATTTGTAGATCGATGTGTTCTTTTCTATATAAGGGTAGTAATGGGTTCTAATTGCATTATATTCATGATCTAGCTTGGTAAGGAGAGAATTTGAAGGTTGTATATAGATCTAGCTTGTAGATCCATGTTTTCTTGGTGATTTAAGGTTAGTAATGTCTTGGGTTCTAATTAATCGCTTTATATTCGAGATATTACTTAGAAGAGAAATTGAAGATTTTTTAGATCTAGCTTGTAGATCCATGTGTGATCTTGTTGATGTAAGGTTTAGTAATGAGTAATTACATTATATTCAAGATCTAGCTTGATAAGGAGATAATTTGAAGATTGTTTACATCTAGCTTGTAGTTGCATGCATGTGCATGTTCTTAGTGATCAAAGGTTAGTAATTTATTAATCTAACTGCATTATTATATATAAGATTTAGGTACCTAGTTTGGTGAAGAGAGAATTAATCTAAAGATTGCGTTTAGATATTTACTAATGTGTTCATATATATAGACACCTAGTGTACTTTAAAATTTAACACTAAATGCTATATACGTAGCGTAGATGGACCGAAAGTGGATGTACATTGAGAACCGTGTGAGTGCCGAGTACATTAATGGTGTCTCCGAATTTAGAAAAGCTGCATAGGAGGATATGTTAAATAAGCGGGTGCAGTTTATGTCTTATCCGTGCATTGACTGTGAGAATCTGAAGATGTTTCGAAACTCTGCGCAAATTGAAGCACACTTGATTCTGAGGGGTTTCAAAAGGGGTATACAAGTTGGACCAGTCACGGTGAAGAGCAAGATATACAGGAAGCAGGTAGCATTAACATCATCAACGAAGTTAACAATATGCCAGATGATCATACCGATTGTGCTTCCGATGAGGATAGGTTGCAGGACGATAATATGAATTAGATGCTGCGCAACGCAGAAGGGAACCATGATGACAAAGAATATGGCAAATTCTGGGGCTTGATGGAGGACTCGAAGAAACCTTTGTTCCCAGGCTCCACGTCGAAATACACAAGGTTGTCATCTGTGCTCGAACTGTTGAAATTGAAGGCATGCAACGGTTAGTCCAACAAGAGTTTCACAGCGCTGTTACGTCTATTGGCAGACATGCTTCCAAAGGGAAATAAGTTGCCGACAACCACCTACAAAGCTAAGAAGGTTCTTTGTCCCTTGGGACTAGAAGTAGAAAGAATACATGCATGTCCGAACGACTGTATCCTATACCGCAAAGAGTACGCAAACTTGCATGTATGTCCTATGTGCAACGCATCCCGGTACAAGCGTAAGAGTCATTCAGATGATGACAGCGAGGGCATCGAGGTGAAGAAAGGACCTCCTGCTAAGGTGGCATGGTATCTGCCTGTAATTCCTCGTTTGAAGCATTTGTTTGCGAACCCAAATGAGGCAAAACTGTTGCGTTGGCACTCGGAGGAGCGTAAGAACAATGGAATGCTAAGGCACCTTACTTATTCCATCCAGTGGACAAACATCGATAGGAGGTTTCAAGAATTCAGTGCGGATCCGCGGAATATAAGGTTTGGATTGAGTACAGATGGAATGATTCCTTTCGAGTTCTGCATTGATTACATGGCTTAGGTGGAACTAATAGGTGTGCCTCGATCTCGCCATGAGGGGAGACTTGAGGGTATCGGGACCATCGGAAGGAAAGCAATCACGCCTGATCCGGTTGCCTACGCTCAAGTTCATTTCACGGTTTTGCAACACATGGCTGTAGTGTGCCCATACATCGACGAGCATAAGCACTTGCTATAGCGAGAGAATCTGACGCGGCAGAAGTCTTATATCACAAGACAACATAACCTTCAATTCAACCGATGGTTGAAGGGGCGATCCATCACTGCGACCTCGTCCGGTGATACGCTCACATGGTTGGCAAAAGGGCCAACATTTATAGTTGTAACAAGGAAAGGATATGTAACATCCCAAATTTTGTTTTTTTGTATTTAATATGATTTTCTTTGTTATTGAATTTTTGAGGTTTTATTTAATTCATTTTGGAATTTTTGAATAAAGCATTTTGCTATCTTTTAATCATTCAGAGAAAATTATTAATGATCTTTGGTTGGAAATATTTTATTTAAGTTCCAAATGTCCCAAAGTATTTTTTGGAATTTTTAGGGATTTTTCCTGGTATTTTTGCTTTATAAATTTCTCTGAATTATTTTAATTCAAAAATGTTTTAAAAATCGGTTGAATAGTGTTGGGCCGAAACCCACCCGGTCCAGCCCATTTCTGTCTGTGCAGCCCAGCCCACGCAGCCGCCCCGCCGAACCCTAGCAGCACGACCATTGGATTTTGATCCAACGGCTGTGATCGTGCCGCGTCGCCGCTTGCTGCTAGCCGTTCGATCAGAACCGTGTGGACGTCTGTGATCACGCCACGTCGGCTCGTCCGAATCCGCCGCGCAGCCATATCCCGTGAGACTCGGAATTCGTTTCTGTGCCCTAGACGGAAACCGGGGGAACTATTTAATGCGCCGTCGTCACCCTTGTGTCACGCACGTCGAGACGCACCCGTAGCCCTAGCGCGTGCATCCCGAGCCACCGCCATTCGCCCACAAAAGCTCGCCGTAGTTGCGCTTGGTGCCGTCGGGGTTCTTGCCTCATTCCGCTGTAGTCGATCTCCGTCCATCGTCGCCAAGGTCGCTGGAGTGTCACCCTCACCCAGCTGTGTTGAACCGAGGACGAAGCGTCGCCGGAGTCACCCGAGAACGCCGTTGCCGTGGTCATCGTCCCCAAGTTTAGTGAAGACATCGTCGCCGTGCCGCCATCAGCGTCGCAAGCATCGTCGACCGTTGGATCTTCAACCAGCGGTAAGGATGGAGCCACGTCGCCTTACCTACAGTAAACAGCTCCATCAACCTTAGCCGTTAGATCTTGATCGTGCGGCCTAAGTGTCGCCAAGTTTTCCTTGTCCGTAGCCGTCCGATCGGATCTGGGCACACCAGATCACACCGGCACCACGGCCAACTGCGTGTCGCCGCGTGTCGGGTGCCGTAGCCGAGGTGCCATGTGTTAGGTCCACGGTGGACTAAGGCCGAACCGTGGGCCGAGTCCATGCACCAGTGACGCGTGTCGCCTTCAGATTGGGCCACGTGTCCGCTGACGTCATATATCATTTTTTCCATAGGAAAATATTTCAGCCGAAAATCATTTCGATGCTGACGTCAGCATGACATCATAAATGCTATTTTCCAGTATAAAAATAATTCGGTTAATTCGGTTTTTCCAATTTTCTGATTTATCTTTTCTTCAAACATTGAATAGATATATCTTTTGCATTTGAACTCCGATTGAGGTGATTCTAGTTTCTAAAAATTTATAACATCATGCTATATTTAATGGTGAATTTTATTTAATTTTTTGAGTTGATATTGCTCTCTGTATTTGTTATTTATTGCTTTCTCGCTCGTTACGCGTAGACGTCGAGTTGCCCGGAGAGTTTGTGATTGAGGAGGCAGCACTGGAGCAAGGTACAAGTTGTGCTTTGATCATGTTGATCCTATGCTTAAAATATTATATTGTTTCAAAGTATTGCATATTAATTCAAGTATCGTTGTTTCAAATATGTTGGGGTTAGTTATTGTCCACTTTGAGTTACATCCACCTTGCCATGTTGTATGTCGTATTTCATTTGTCACCCTAGAATGGATTAATACTAATTGGTAGCTATAATTGCCAATGTGGTTTGTTAGACCGCAAGTAGAATGCTTAGCCGTGCAGCGAGCCATCATTTTATGTAAAAATGGTTAATCTTGCTTAATGATTATGAAACATGTTTACTAAATTGTGTGTCGGGTGTTGTTACACAATGTTGTTGTTGTTGTTGATGGCACATGGTGCATGGTAATCAACCGGGTGGTAAAATGATTTAGACTGAGGCAAGTGGCATGTATTTGTGGTGGGCCAATGTGGCACTTGGGCGGTCGCATTGTTCCTTTTATGACAATGGTTGGTTCATGGTTATGATGATTTTTAGTTAGTCTTGCCTTGGTCAATTAAGGACTTAACTTTGCAAGAATTTGAACTGAGTCATTCATACAACCACATGTCTATTATGGGACAGACCTAGCTGATTAATCTGTCGAGTCTAAGCTTTTGTATTATTTGTGGTGGTGTGAGGCCCGGCTAGTGGTAATTAGTCATCGCACGGGTATGCTCACATGGCGCAAGAGAGGGGCCCTGGATGTGGTAACCAGTTCCACCAGTGTTGAAACCTTAGCGGATAGTACTGTGTTTAGATAAGCATTGGAAAGGCTTTGTTATAATCACTCGCCTTTGTGGTGTATGGTTTATCTTGTGGGTAAAGTGTATAACCTCTGCGGAGTGTTAAACCTATTCGAATAGCCGTGCTCGCGGTATTGAGCATTGCTCAGAGATTACAATCAAGGGTTAGATTTCATTAAAAACAAATGTGGGTATGGATATGAAATGTGGAATAAGGTTATGAGTTGGTTATTGGAAATCAAACAAAAATGTATTATTGTTATTATTTGTTTTACGGTCTTTCAATCTATTTATGCTATTCTTTTACCAATGCTACTTATGCAAATTAACCATGTCAGCCTATCCTTTGTAATAAGCCATGCATATAGTATATTAGACTTGCATTTTGTGCGCAACTTGTTGAGTGCTTTATGTCCTCACCTCCTTGCAACAAAACATCACCAGTTGGAGAAGAAGCAACGCCTGCTTTTGAGGGAGAGTATCAGGAAGAGGCGAATAACTAGGGTGTGAACCTTGTCAGTTGCCTGTGGCAGATTGAAGGGTTTCTACGCTTGTGTTTATTTTCGCAGCTATTTATTTACTTTCAGTCTTAGCCCTGCGAGGTGTATTCATGTAAGGTTGACCATAAGGTCGTCGAATAGTTATATTTAATATCGATGAAGTCTTTGTTATCTTACCGTTAAGTATGATTGTGATATTCATCAATGTTGAGTCTGTGTGCACTAGCGTGATTCTGGACTAGTGCAGAATACACAGAGGGTCCGAATTTGCATATTCGGGTCCCGACAGGATATGACTTAAATGGGTGCACATTTTACACGAGACATGAGGGTATGAAGAGTACAAACCAGAATAGTGGTGTTCGCATATATGCATTCAATACTGCTGGGTCTACGAAGAGCTCCTACTATGGGTTGATAGAGGAGATTTGGGAGCTCGACTATGTATTATTCAAGATCCTGTTATTTCGGTGCCATTGGGTGCACCTCCAGCACGTGAAGGTTGACAAGTATGGTGTCACTACTGTCGACCTCGCATGTGTCGGATACCAAGATGAAACATTCATACTCGCTAACCAAGCTGTTCAAGTATTCTATGTAATTAACCCATCCAACAAAAAGAGACTTGTAGTTCTTCAGGAGAAAAGGAGAATTGTCGGTGTAGAGAATGTAGTAGATCAGGAAGAATACAATCAATTTGACGAGTTGCCTCCTATCAGAAACATCATCATGGTTCAGGAAGAACAACCCGAGGAAGCTAGCTACACACACGTCGATCATCGTGAAGGGTTAATTTTTATACAAAAGAATAAGCAAGTGGAGTTATGATTTTAAGTGTACTCTCCAACATAATAGAGTTAAGTTTTTAATGAGGTTCTCGAGATTCGAAACAACTTTGAGTATGCATCTGATTTATTTAATAAAGTTCTCTTTCTTTTACTAATGTTGGTTCATCTACAATTCCATATAAATTATTGAATTCCTTCACTGATTTTGGTCCTGTGAAGATGTTGTAGGCCAACAAGGCCAAACTCTGGAGGATTCGGCACATCACATAAAGTTCTATTTTAGAACCGTCTGTGATAATAGAAGAACAGTCCGTGATAATAAACTATCACAAACAGTTCTAAAATAGAATCGTCTGTGATATGGAATCCCTATAAAAATGCCACTCTTGCAGATCGTTCATTCTCCACTCCAGCGCTCAAAACCCTAGCTTTGTCTCTCGAGTCCCGACGCTTCGTCTCCCATTCCGGTGCCCCCCGACCTCGCTGCCACTTCCGACCGGCGTCTCCCCCCTCGGTGCCTCACCCACGCAGTCTATTCATGCGTGGCACCCCTTCTCACCGATGCCGCCCCCTCAGAGTGCTGTTCCTTTGTGAGTTAGCCCTCAATCTTTCATCGTTCAGTTTATAGCATTGTTATTTAATCTTGAAATGGATGGATGTGTACCCGACTACTTGTTGCTTTTGTATTGGAACTGAAAAACTGTAAGCGTCTTCCCCATTGAATTGAATGAATAGTATAGAATGTTTCTACATGTGTTTTATTCTTCCTTTATTCTCTCCCCCTGAAATGTGTGTATGCAGTATGCTTATATGCATCACAGTATCATGTATTGATTTGGTTGCCATGCTTTGTTCATTCATTTTCGACATGTTTGAGGAAGATTTGGTGTAATGCATATAAGATAGAAAGATGAAAGGCTCATTGTATGAATTAATTCAAATTACTAACTATGTTTAAATTATTATCTACGTTTTTACTATAATATATATTTCACCTAACATATAATTGCATCTAAATTCTGAAACTATATCTATTATAATATAATCTTGCTCAAATTTGGAACTCCCTCATAAACTTCTTCTTTAGATTTTTAACTTAACCCATGCTGTACAGTAGGAATAAAAATGATATGGCAACTACCACATTTCCTCATTTGTGCATTTTAAAGCAATATCATTCTTTCTTGGAGCTCTCATATGTATGGACACCACATACAAATATAAATCAAATATAGACACCACATACAACTGCATGTACCAAATTTCTCTTGCAATTGCTCCAAATCCACAGCAGGTGCTCAGGTGACTAGAGAGTGGTGCGAGAGAAATTTTGTGCACCTTGTGAGAGGCATTGAGCATGAGAACCATCTAAAAAAAATGCAAGGCACTCAATGACAACATGACTTTATATATTATTTAGAGCAGAGGTTGTAAGTCACATTGTTTTTCCGCAAGAATTCTCAGTTGAATAATAAATGGAGAATAAGTGCTAATTTTTACAAACTGATTCACTTCAAAAAAATTAATGAATAAAGGTCCCAGTTGGTAGCAAAAATAGCAAAAAAACAAACTAAATCACTTCAAACGAAATAACATATTTATAAAATTCATTTGGTATCCTTCCTTGCATTATTCCTTTTCTTTCTTGTTGAGCCATGAAAACCAGATAGATTGAACGATGGTGTCCCCTCATTCGTCATCTCAAGGATGTGATGAGTCATCGAAAGGAAAACCTCCTCGAGGTCCAAGATGAGAAAATAAAAGGCCCACGGACCGATATACCATCACGGCGGTTAATCCAAAGGATGGGGCTCCTACCAACCAAAAAGGCGGCAAATGCATTTAGGACATTGTGCGGGATAGTCGCACGGGAACGGGTTCCCATCACTTGTCCATCCTGGAAGTCACTGACTGATGAGAACCGTGACAACTTGGTGACATAAATTCTCCCTTCGTTTGAGATCCCAGAAGACTGCGTGAGCTTAGTGCGACAGTATGCACTGCTAGTGGCAGGAAAGGCGTAGAAGAACTTCAAGTGCACGCTTTCTCAAGGAATATGTAAATAAGGACAAGACTACCTTCTCTAGTACGGGTTTATTGCTAAGGACATATGGCAAAGTTTTGTTGAGGCAAATACGACGGACAAATTCGTGCATCAAAGTGAAGCCCACAAGGCCCTGCAGGCAAGGAACACCCACCCCCACAAACTTGGCATCGTTGGGTATGCGGGGAAGAGGGCGCAATGGGACAGGGAGGGCGAGGAGGCCTCCAAGCCATTTGCATCTATCGCTGACCAGCGCGCCAGGGACTGGCTAAGATTGAGGTCAAGTGCCACATCTTCTGGCACTGTCTCCTTTACAAACCCCGTGGACGAAGGAAGTCTATCGATGCGTGGTAAAATATTCGACCACCAATTTTGTACGTAATTAGTCTATAACTTTGTAAGTGAAATAACTTGTCATAATCTTGTAGGTAGCGTTGATTACACAATCTTCTGAGGGCACTTTTTTGCCAAACAGAGAGAAAGATATACTCTCCATGGCCTTGGTAAATAAGGAACACCCTGGTCGCACGCGAGGCATAGGGGTTTTTGTTTCCTGGGAAATGGGATTCCCAGACGACTCCGACAAATACCGGAGTAGGAAGAGAACTAAAGCAGAGCGAGAGGAACGACTTGTACAAAAGATTGAGGAAAGAATAAGAGAAGAGTTCAACAATAAGATAAGAAGCCTCGAGTAAAGGCTCAATAATTAGGACTGCAGACAGCCTGCGTAAGATCTAGATGTATGTGCGCAAATCAACCACACTACCAAAAAGAGCAGCTGTGCGTTTGCCACTCCCACAGATGAGCATGGCAAATTTCCTGTCTATTACATCATGGTACTTATATATATGTCTTGAATACTCCATACAAATAGCCGTTGGACGCATTGGATAATTGTGTACCGTTATGTAGGTGGCCACGCGGTGCACTCTCCAAGTGAGACTTGCCCATGGTGCCATTCTTCTTCTGGCTGCATGGGGGCTCGCGTTTTCGTCCATCGAAGAGGCGCTAGTGCATGGTAACCTCGTGGCACTGGAATTCACGAAGGTTAGTGTGAACGGTGTAGATGATAGTTTCAAGACCGTCCTTCTACCGATGCCCCCAAACGACGAGATTGTGAAACTGGGAGACACCATTCGCACTTTCATCATGTGGCCTATCAGCGACATCTCCCTGGATGCCTGTCCTCCATCACCAGAGCTACCCCAACTACTTGAGTCGTCTGCTGCACCTCAGCAGGCCACCAAATCGCTCCCGTGCCCCCTGCATCAAATGATTTTCAATGGCATAGTGCCCACTCGTCTCCTGTGAAGACTCCCTATATCAGAAAGCAAGTCAAGGGTCAAGCGAAGTAGATCACCAAGGAATTGGACTATCAGATTGCCCCGCTGGCCGGAGTATACCAGCTAGGAGAGCCTTTTGTAACGGGAGAGCGCATGAAGAACCTTTCTGTAGCTTGAGTTAGATTGCTGAAATGGTGCATGGAACTAGGTAAAAAGCCGGTGCAAGACCACATAACGAGTATCTCGGTCAGCTTCAAGCCTGAGCATCTATTCAATGAGTCATTGAGGGGCTTCTTCATAGCTGACTTCAAGGACCTCTTTGACGTCTTCAACCTGAACGCCCTCGACGCCGCGCTCTTGAGATGTTGGACATTGTGTGTGCAATCACAGTCTACATTAATGTAATACTGATAAATGTCATATATATATTACTCAATGCTTCCGTATATATAGATACATGATCCGTGAAGTGAGACAAAATAAACAACAGGTGGGCTTCCTGGACCCACACATAGTCTCCAGCAAACAATGGACAAAGATTTACAATTTGTCGATAAATACGTTGGAGAGGCCTTGGCGGCTCAAAAAGATAAAGAGTTCGTACTTTTACCTCATAACCCAGGGAAAATGCTGCACTACTTGCTATACTTTGATTTGTACTGTTTGTAACTCTGTTTTGTTAATTGACCATGCTGACATACCTGTGTGTAGGTTTCACTAGGTTCTCACTGTAATTCATCCAAGAATGAATCGGGTTATTTACCTTGATTCCTTACAAAGTGGCAGTCACGACTTAAATCCTATCGCAAAATTACTCAATAGGTAATTAATCATGTTTCCTCCATAGATAACATGGTCATGTAGGTTGATCAAGGTGTATGTTGCTAACCTTTTCTAATAACGAAGTGCTTTCAGAGTGTACAAATATTATGGAGGGCCTTTTGGAAAGGACAGGGCGAAGCTGAAGCACGATTTTAAGTTTTCGGTATCCGCTATACACAATAATCCTATATAAACTATGTAATAATGAATCTTGATCTAACCAACTCTATATTTGCAGTTCCACCAGTAGGGAAAGGGAAATAACCGTTGTAGATTTTACTTTTGCCACAACATGGAACTTCTCATCACTAAGAAAATGTCCAATCAGGTAACAACTGCGTTGGAAGAGGCCGATTTGGAGCGAATTGAAGGACAACTTTGTACCTTCTTGCTCAGTCAAGTCTTAAATTCAAAAGGCGAGTTCCTCGCTGACTTATAACTTCAAGAGTTGCATTTTTTCAGAATTATCATTTGGGTTAATTGTCAAACTTGTTCAGTGGATTTGTGAATTGTAGTTGTGCATCCAATTAATTGGTTAATGGTATTGAGTTCCATTTGGTTAATAAATCTATGTTCATTTCTCAAATAGATGTGCCGTGCAATATTAATCTATACGTAATCTGCTTTGCGCTGTGATGTAATCTGAGTTGATTGCTGAAATAGATGTAATGCTTGTAATCTGAGTTTAGTTCATCTGTAATCTATTTTTTCCAGAGGGCACAGCTAGCATTTCCTAAGGCTAGCCAATAAATAGTAAAAGGGTTCTTTGTGGGAACACTTATCACAGATGGTTTTTAATTAAAAACCGTATGTGATATAATGATGTAACAGACGGTTTCAGTTAAAAACTATATGAGATGTTAGTATATCACAGACGATCCTAGTTAAAAATCGTCTGTGATATCGTAACATCACAGACGGTACCAGTTTGAAAAGCATCTGTGATGTTATGATATCACAGACAGTTTCAAGCTAAAACAGTCTGTGATATCATAACATTACAAATGGTTTAGAAACCGTCTGTGATATGCCGTAACATCACTGACACATGGTTACAGACGGTTCAGGAAACCATATGTGATGACGGTTTCGAACAATCTGTGATGACTTTTTCTGTAGTAGTGCACCATTATCCGTGACAATATGCACCATATTTATCAGATTCACCTCGTCGACCACTGAATATATTACCTGTGTGAACAAACGAAACCAGGTACCTCCATTACGTGATGCATACAGCAATTATATTTCAGAAGAGGACCAACGAAATCAAGTACCTTGTGCAAGTACAAGGCATCCTGAGATAGGCCCGTAGCATTGAAGGACTTGTGGAAGAACATGGTGCAATTGGAGTAAATCATGAAGTTAATTATGCTCATGCGTGTCGGTCCTATTCAAGAATCGCACATGATTGTTACTCTGTACGTAGGCTATTTCTGCTTGAAGTTTGCAAACTTCTCCTTTATGTCTGCTTCATTGGCGTCTAATGTAAAACAATAAGAAGTAAGCATGTGCAATTTACGTACAGAAATTGCTTGCGTAAATAATTTGCAAGAAATTGCTTGTGTCAAATTGCAAGCTGTACAACAAAATAAGTACATAATATAACTAGTGGTATAGAGTACTATTTCCATACTAAAGTTTTGGTAGTTCATGCATGCATACAACTAGAAGTAAGCTTGTCTATATTAGATAACATTAATATATTAAAATATACCATAGCAAGATAATTTCTGTGCATACAAATATCGATACATGAACAAATAGTACCATTTTCACGTATCGTCCATTGGTACTAAATATACTTAACAAATATTGTTACTAAATTTAATTGAATAAATATTGGTACTAAATATACTTCAACAAATATTGCTACTTGACGTACTTGAACAAATATTGCTACTTGACATACTTGAACAAATATTGCTACTAAATATAATTGAACAAATATTGTTACTAAAATATATTGAAGAAAATATTGCTACTTGACATACTTGAACAAATATTATATAATTGGACAAATATTGTTACTAAAATATGTTGAAGTAAATATTGCTACTTGACATACTTGAACAAATATTGCTAGTAAAAATATTTGAACAAATATTGTTACTTGAACAAATAGTACCGTATTGGCATGACCATAGTGAGCATTGTATGACCAATTTCCAACCAGTTAAAACGCAAATATATGCATAACCAGGAGATAGATCCAAGTTCTTAGCCGAAAATCAACTATACCGAGCGAAAATTGAGCAGTTTTCGATGAAAACCGACTTGATTTCATGAAATTCATTGCCGAGCTTGAAATTCGCTATAGCCATCAATTTTTGCTAAAAGGTTTTGTTTTTCGGCACTTACCCTCGAAAATCACTCGGTGGCAAACGGAACGACGGCGAGCAGTGACTGTATCTAAGCCGAGGCGTCGCTGGCTGAGTCCATTGGAGTGGGGAAATTTCGGGTGCTAATGGCTGCTCTGACAGCACCTACCAATTGTTGCCAAGTGCTGGCTTTCTTTGTGAGTCGGGATGGGCCGAAGGCCCAAAGGTGGTATGGCATGTGGGCTGAAGCCGGCAGGCTAGGCTTTTTCATTTTTTGGCTTTTCTATTATCTATATTTTGAATAGCTCAAAAATGTCTCTAAACTACATTTTTTTAAAAAAATATTCATGCCAGAGGTCATAAAGCTATTAATACTAATTTTAGAGAATTTTTGGATAATTGTTTTTAAATTTCCTGAATTTTTTAATTTGAATTTAACTTGACCGGTAAACCGAGCAGTAGCACATTTCAAACCTGCGTGGTATGTGTGATTTTCATGAAAACTGAGCGGTTTTCGATGAAAAGTTGAACCCTGATGACCAGTCCTGCTCATAGCATGCATATGTGTCGCCGTTCTGGGCTATGGCAGCAGGGCTATTCCCAGCGGGATACCCTTCGATCATTGCTTCCTATTTAGCTATCGGAGATGATTTTACTTCTGCTCCTAACCCTCACCAGAGATTTGGCGAGACATGAGCCCCAACAAGAACTTTGATTTTAATGACATTAAGGTAATGTCATCAATTTATGATATAATTGTGCATAATATGTAAATTTATTAATACATGAGACGATAAAATAATATTGAATGAGTTAGATACTATTGCTTAAACATATATATACACACACACACTATGTTGATTTTCCATGTTTTCTTTAATCTTGATTTATTGGCTAGCCTCAGGAAATACATGCCATGCCCTCTGAAAAAACACAGTACAGAGCATCACCAAGCATTATTATGACATACAATTCAGAAATGAGATCGGATCTCATTTGAAAATATGGCTCATCCATTTGAGAAATCAACTCATATATACAAAAACCAATTGAATTGAGAGCTAGAAACGACAAATTCATAGCACAAGGTTTACGAAATAATCTAAACAGTATCTAACAAATTCACAACTCATCAGGCGAGCTTGAGTGGTATTCGCCTTTTGGATTAATGACTCACGCATGAAGAAGGCGCAAAGTTGTCTTTGGATACCTATGAGGTTAGCTTGTTCCAACACAGATTCAGTGCGTTGCCAAGCCTGTCGATGGGAAGAGTAAAGTCTTGCGTGTATATAAATTTGTAGGTGGAAACAATTGTTGCACGATTGACAAACCTCTACGACGTTGGTCTCCTTTGAACCAATGAGGTGTTGCATGTTGTGGCAAGTGTAGAAGTCACATAGGTTAGTCGCCTTTGGCTGCTGGTGGCATTGCCAAAATATAATAGGTTAATTAGTTTGGAAGGTATGATTATGGAGTGTGAACGATTATTACATACTAGCGCATACTGGAAACTTATAAATATGCTTCAGCATCGCTGGGTTCTTCCTGTGTGGACCTCCACGAGCTTTGTAGACACCGAATGACACGCCGAATAAATCTTTGATAGGCTTCAAGTTGTGCGTGCTGCCCTTTCTGGAATCAAGGTAAATTACTTGGTTCCGTCTTGGTATAATTACGAGTAGAACCCAGTGATACCTGCAAAGGTATGTCGCCATGATCATTCAACCTAACTTCAAGCTACGTTAAATAGTACAAATCAACAAGTATAGTAACTGGTTGAATCACTTACACGGGTTGTGGGGTAAAAGTATGAAGTTTTTGTTCCATTGAGCTAGCAATACTCTTTTCACGTACTAGTGGATGACCTGTAAATTTTCGTCCATGGTTTGATTGGACACCATGTGTGGGTCTACGAAACCCACTGGTTGTTTCCTTGCTTCTACCTCCTTGACCATGTATCTACATATACAAAATCAAGGATCATATATGAAGAGGAACGCGGTATGCTACGCTAGCACAAAAAAAAATCTACCGCGAAACCAGAAAGCTACTCGCAAGAAGGGGATCATAGATAAGATTACCACTAGACGCGCAGCCAGGAATCCTTCGCGTCAATGTAGTGGATCGCCCCGCCGCAATCGCTTGCGCCGATGTAGTGGATCGCCCTCACCTTGCCGTGGATCGCCCTCCCACGCCGCAGCCGCAGCAGCGCCACCGCAGAGTCCACACATCCGAGATGGAACGCCGCGGCGCGTGTGCAAGCACCGGTCGCTCGGCAGGGCAGCGAGAGGAGTAGGCTAGGGTTTCGAGTGAATCACTCCTAAACCGTGGGAAAGCACACCTGCACCCTCCTCCCCTCCTTATATAGCCACGAGATGAAACCCTAAACTAGGGCCCATCAGCGTGCTAAGCCCACGAGGTTCATTAATTACGGATCCAATCCAAATTAATGCGTCCCAGCCCATTAAGTGTGTGACCCTGCAGGTTCACATACGTTTGGACATGGATTCGAAAACTCCTTTTCAATCCAATAGTTGGTAGTGGCTTCTTGCAAAGTATGCCAACTCCCAAACATACTATGATCAAACCGACAGTAACCTATCAAAAGTACTCATGTAATAATCCCTTTGCCAAGTATATGAAGATTGATCTCAAGGCGAGAAGCATGTCATCCTTTGATGATTCAATCCATCTCTCGTATCCGTGATATATTAATAAGTTGTGATTGACTCTCAATCACGGCATGGCCATGCACTTCCTTAATCATATCACACGAGTGGCCTTGTCATATATCTCTGTTTCATTGAGTGGCAAATTCCATCTTGATCACATTTCCTCTCGCATGTTTCATAGTAAACATGAAAGCTACCTTTATAACTATCCGGTTAGGAAGTAGTGTTTGATAGCCCCAAGGAAAACTATTACACATGTAGGAATAAGACAATCTCGTGTCTAAGGATCATACATCTACTAGGTATGAGATACACTGATGACACATAAGAATGAAACATTCTCGCAGTGTCCCATTGCGGGTCTATCTAACCCATGTTCTTCAACATGCGTCCACAATGTATAGATGATATCTCCATATCCCATGATCTATGAAGCATGATCATCCATCACTACATGTGCTGATCTATTCATCGTTGTCCTATACGATGATATCCGATCAGAGATATTTATCGAATTACATCATTAAGTAAAGAGCTTCATAAGCAAGTCACATACTTGTTGATCAATACAATGATATACATTCATTGGACCAATAATCATATTATTATTCATAAACATAGTCATGTTACAATCATCTAAATGATTGCCTCAAGGGCATAACACTAACAATATATATCTGACATTTATCGGTACGACACGAATGTACGCCGTGATTGCACGCACTTACAATGTCCAGCATCTCATGAGCGATGCGTCAAGGGCGTTGAGGTTGTACAGATCGAATAGGTCGTTGAAGCCGACCACGAAGAAGCCATCCAAAAATCGGTGGAAGAAATGCTCCTCCTTGAAGCTGACCGAGATACTCGATGCACGCTGTGTCACCGACTTGTTAGCTTGTTCCATGCACCAATCTTGCAATCTAATGCACGGAACTGTAAGTGTGTCCTCACGCTCTATTGGTATGAACAGCTGTCCTAGCTCAAATTGTCGCGCCAACGAGATGAATGGAAAGTCATGGGCTGACGTGGTCCACCCTTTCGATTTACTCTTGTCGCCGCCTCGCCGTCTACCAAATGTCGTCTTCATGGGAGACCACTTGGCCTGAAACTACAGCTTCGGCCTGTATCTGATGGGACACAGTAGCCAATTTGGCGGGCTTCTTCGGTGCTGCACATGACTCCGGTAGTGCTAGTAGCTTCGGCGCAACGCATGGCTCTAGTACGACTTGTAGCTTTGGTGCTTCTGGGCAGGCATTGAAGGAGATGTCCTTCTTGGGCCATTAGATGAATGTGCCGATGGCATCCCCTAGTGTGATGATCTCGTCGTTTGGGGGCATCTTCAGTGTGATGGCCTTGAAAATTTCATGTACACCGTCGACATGGACCTTCGCGTAACCCGGCTCTAAAGTACAATCGTGCACAAACATCCCTACACCGGATGCATACGCTCGTCCCCATGCAGCCTCTAGGGGAACAGAGTCCTTGGCAAGCCTCACTTGCAGATTGCACGATGTGACCACCTACATAGGGTACACAAGTAATTAGGTAACACGTCCAACAGGTCTATGTAAGGAGCATTGCAGACATGTTACCCGGGTGTCGTCAGGAGGAAATTTGGTTTCATCCACATCTGTCTCAAGGGCGGACGCGCAGTTGCTCTGACGGTTGGCTGGGCTGAGCTGCGCTTGTGCATATTGGGCTTGCACGTCCCGTGCCTACCTCTCCGCAGCCACCTTTTGCTCCATCCTTTCCTAAAGGCATTGTAGATGACTATCGAACTGCGCTTTGAGCCTTTACTCAACCCTTTCCTCAATCTGGGCTACTAGCCGTTCCTCGTGCTCGGCTTTGCTTCTCTTCCTACTCCAGTACGTGTCCGAGTCATGCGGGAATCCTATTTTTCAGGGAACGAAAACACCTAGGCCTCGGGTGTGACCCGGGTGCTCCTTGTTTCCCAAGGCCATGGAGAATATGTCTTTCTCTCTATTTGAGGTGAAAGAGCCCTGGGAAGATTTTGTGCTCAACGATATTAGGCGTTGGGACACTTCGTCATCAGCGGGGTTGGCAAAGGACACGCCGTCCAAAGACGTGGGACGTGACCTCGCTCTTACCCAATTTCAGGCATGCGGGTCCATGATCGAGGCAAATGGCGATGCGACCTCCTTCTGAGCTACCTCGTTGTCCTCCCTCATCCATTGCGCGATCTTGCCCGTGTACCCAATTGAGCCGAGTCTGTGTGGGTGGGTGTTTTTTGACAGGATGGTCTTGTGCGCCGCACTTTGAAGCACGAACTCTTCCGTCATCTTCAACTCAACAAATTGTCCCCAGACGTCTTCAGAGATGAACCCGTACTTCTGGAACGGGTCAATTCCTTGTTGACATAATTAGTGACGAGGACGCTCTTGAAGTTCTTCCACGCCTTTCCCGCCTCTGGCAACACGTACCATAGTTGTGTAGGCATGGCGTCTTGTGGAAGCTCGAATGACGCGAATATTTCTATCACCAAGTTATCGCGCTCCTCACCTGTCATCGTCTTCCATGATGGATAGGTGATGGGTACCCTTTCATGCCCAATGTGATAAGAACGGTGGCCCGATCTTCCGACAGGTAGTAGTAAGTCGATTGGTGAAGAACTCAACGTTGATGATCCGGCTTCCAATCAGAACTGATTCGAACCCTGCAATCGCTACACCATGGCTCCTTTGGTTATCAACCTCGCACAAACACGGTTGACCTCGCCAAGAAGGCTAATTCCTGCATGTGAATTGATAAAACAAGCAAGAATAGGTAGATGCAATCTGAATATTGCTAATTACCAATGAAGAACTCGAAGTTGGTGTTCCACAAATCGAACAAATGGGGAAACTGTCTAAAACAGAATAATCTAAGAAAAACCCATCTATTCTAGCGATGGCTACTGAATATATATGAGGAAGAGGGCAAGGGAGGCGGCCAAGGGGATGGCCGTGAAACCCTAGGTCATACAAGGCCTTTGGGCCCAAGTGGAGGTGGCGCAGCACCTGGTAGATTCTGTTTGTCATATTGATTTGATGATTCCTATCGATCCGGAAGGAGTTTGGATGTGAAACCACTTCCGTTGGAAATCTCTCGTCGTGGGATTCTCCGTAGAGTACAAGAATGCCTCAATTGGACTTCGTATGACCCAGATATGGTTATTTTTAGTTGAACTGCTCCTGAGAGCCGAACTGGACTCATGAACGAATTGGGCTTGATCTTGGGGTGGGCTTGTAGCATCATAAATTGTTGGGCCCTTATCTTACCTTGAGATAGAAACATTGCTTGCTGAGCCGGCATGGTCTCATCATCCTCCCCTTCTTGATTTTGAGTCGTTCTCGACTCAAGCTCATTGGGTTACAAAAGGTTAGTAACAAGAGGCGGCAAAGAAACCAACATATTCTTTGGTTGTTGATAGTGTGGCACATTAAAAGAAGATTTCAAAATGGTACAAATATAAAGTCGATGCACTATGTACTTTCCTTTATCATTATGTGTGCCAATAGCATGAAAACTAACAATGGATGACCATGACAAATTAGCAGGCATAGAAAATCTCTCCTCTAAACAATTGAGATCACATATGACATCAAATTCAATGTAACCCAAAGTATTCAAGGAAGACAACAGTTTAATCTCATCCTTTTCATTAGTAAGGTGAATAACATGTTTATTTTTAGCACACATGTTTATATAAGAAATAGAACTGACATGTTCATTCACTAGTTGAGGCATGGATATAAATGAGAAATTATCACACAACTCTTCTTTATCATTAGGGACAGTAAGACAATCATATTGTGACCAAGGTGATTCAGTTTGAGTGTCCAGTAACTGCTGTTCTAGCATAGCACCAGTAGTGACCAAATTTAGCAAATCAACAGAATTCTCTCGTGTGAAAATAGCACCTATGTCGTTACCTTTGTTTTCTATCTCTGCTGATTTAGGCATATCATGATCTGTACATTCTTAAGGCATGCATGGGATATCAAGTATCTCCTACTCCTTCTCTTGCGTGTTTTTCTTCTCGTTCTTGTTCTCAATGTTCTGTGAATAGTTAGTTGCAAGTGGAAACTCGACAAGATGTCATTCTTCCAAAGAAAATTCTACACTTTGCCAATTATAGACATTAATTGCAGCAAGATGTCTTCCATGTTCAATTTGATTTTCAATCTCACAAGCAAGATTAAATAAACTAGAGAGAGAATTGTATTCCTTATCAACAAGAATACCCTGAATTTTCATAACAAGTCCATTTAAGAATTTTATTTCCTTAGCTTCTTCAGATTCATCTAAACCACAACGCAACAACAAAGTTTCTAATTACTCGTAATATGACTTTTGACAGTTGTATCACATTGTTGTAAACATTGCAATTCATAAAGTAACTTTTTAGAATGATAAGCAGGAACAAATTCATCTCTCATAAGTCATTTCATATGTTTCCATGTTTGTGGTACTGTCTTATAAGTACAAAAATCATTCCACCAAATTGATGCACAAAGAGTTAAAGCACTAGCGGCAACTTTAATTTTTCGTTTATTACCGAGGTTACATTGCGAAAGAATTTTATCTACCTCTATTTCCCAATCAATATAAGCATCAACACCAAATCCGTTAAAAGAAGGAAGAATTGAAAAATTCTTACCTTTACCAGCAGAAGGAGATGGACTAAAGTTGGGTTGGTGCTTATGCTCTTTTTTGTCAAGTGCATTCTCCATGTTTTGAATTTGCTTGTTCATAGTCCCATTCATCTCTCAAAGCATCTCTCGGAACTCGTTATGAAGAACACACTGGTTATCGTCCTGATCCTCCGGTACCCCTGCAATTGTTAGAAGAAAATAGAAGATAGCACAAAGTATTATCTCTATCAACTACTAGGTACTGGACAGTGGGATCACAAACTCTCACACGTCTTACCACACCCTTACAAATATTCTTACCGAAGCAGCAGGTGGTACAACCGGTGGCTGGTTTGTGATACCGTGACTGGAGTGTGAGTGAGGTGATTGCAAAGGAGAACCTGAACTGATAAGAAGTATGCGGAGCTCGGAAGCCAATATTTAGTAGCAAGAAATAAGCAATATCAAAATCAGATTAGAAAGCTGAATAAATGTCCAACGTACTTGTCACAGTTGCAGGCCTAAACGTGTTCGTAGAACTAGTTCAACCTAGCAAGGGATATATCAAAGCACATGAGACTCAAAGGATGCATGCAATTCTTATTATGTGCTTCTTTTTCCCTCTTTATGCTTCTTTTCTTCTCTCTGATTTTTTTAGTTTTTTTTTCAGCGCGGCTCTTCTTTTTTTTTGGCACTTGCCTTTTTTTCACTTTTCCTTCTTTTAACTCAAAGGCAAAATAAAAATCTCACGTTTTGGAACGAGGGAGATCGTTAAACAGATGACAAAAAAATTGGTAAAAACAACACAGCAAACTTCTGGGTCTCGGAACTCGGTCTTAGATGCCGATTTTGAGGGTCAAAAATTGCATAGGTCAAAGACCTGTGGATTTTTCAGATGCTCGTCGTCGTCCTCTTCGAAACAAAAGAAAGTACGTCCCAATCGGAGTTCGCCATCCCAAGCTACCTTCCAGGCTGGACTCCGCAGGAAGCTCATTTTTGAGGCAAAATTGTTTTAGCTAGTTAGAGAGACGCATTTAGTTACTGAACGATAAGCTGATGGCGGCTTTGTTACGTTGATATATGCAATATATAATGTATATGCAAGTTTATGTATTTTGTATTCACGCATGTGCATTCCACACTTTCATAGAAATGAAGTACAAATGATGGAGAATAAGATGCTTATATATATATATATATATATATATATATATATATATATATATATATATATATATATATATATATATATATTCGTGATTTACACGCAGATTAAGCTATTCCACACACTGGCTGATATGCACTGAGAAGAGCATGCAAACAACACAATACTGAGAAATGCAACCCGGTAGTAAATCACGAATACATTTTAGTATAGAACAACTGATGAATTTAGTGGCGAATCAGTTACATGGTCAAACCGACTAATTAATACATTTTGTAGTTTGTATACGAACTTGTTTTCTCTTTGTTTTAGCCATATCTTTTTATTAGTAGTTTCGATTTGCAAATTGTTTTCACCAGTAGCTTATTGATGATGAGAGAAATAAAATAATATAAGTCTTGCTACTAAACAGTAATTTTACTGACGGGTAAAATAAATTACTATTTTTATAATATGAAATTACTATATCTACAACTAGAAATTTATCATATAGTATAATTGGAAAATCCTACATAAATCAGTTATTTGCCAGTACAAGTCTGTGAAAAATTCTTAAAATATTACCATACGTTGGGAATATAAGCTTTTACAACTCTGCAAAATTTGAAGACCAAACTCATTTTAATTAAAAAGATATGAAAAGAACAAATTTATTATTCATCATTGTTAGCGCTTGTTAATTTCATATCTTTCAAATGAGATTGATTTTGGTCTTCAAATTTTATAGGATGTAGAATCACACCTCCCCAAGTTATGTGATTTTTATGAATGTTACACGATAATAATGGTTTATACAAGATATCACTACTACAGAAAAGATCATCATAGATGGTTCAGAACCTTCATCACAGACGGTTTCGCGAACCGTCTGTAGCCATGTGTCAGTGATGTTATGTCATATCATAGATAGTTTCTGAATAGTCTATGATACATAAACATCACAGACGGTTTTTAATTATAAACCGTCTGTGATGTCATGATATCACATACGGTTTTAGTTTGAAACCATCTGTTACATCATTACATCACAAATGGTTTTTAATTAAAAATCGTGTGTGATAAGTCTTCCCACAAACAACCCTTTTTCTATTTATTGGCTGGCCATAGGAAATGCTAGTCATGCCCTCTCGAAAAAGCAAATTACAGATTAACTAACCTCACATTACAAGCATTAAAAATATTTCAGATTACAAGTATTACATCCATTTTAGTTTACAACATTACATCCATTTCAGCAATCAACTCAGATTACATAACAATGTAAAGCATATTACGTATAGATTAATATTGCACAGCATATCTATTTCAGAAATGAAATCAGATTTATTAACCAAATGGAACTCAATACCATTAACCAATTAATTGAATGCACAACTACAATTCATGAATCCATAGCACAAGTGTCGAATATCTAAACATGGGGTATGTGTCTGCAGAGGATACATGAAGGATATGTCCTAACGGCATGCAGAGATTCCGGATATTACGGGCCCAGTTCATTGGGATAAGTTATGCACGGAAAAGGTAATTTATATTAGGAATGTCTCGATCATGTTCCCGTTATGAGGAAACCGACTCGAGTACGCCTGATATTCTAGGAAGTTTGGATATACTACGAAAATCACGCGATGATGGACTCCACGTTGGCTACAATCTAGTATTCCAAACCGACTATGGCTCGACTTGAGGCCGAGCTACCCCGACTATATAAGGACAGGGGTAGAGGTCCTCAAGGTGTCTCAAGCAATTCTCAGCAGACAAGCCATCTAGAGCTTCCAAGCGAGAAGACCTTTGGCGCAGAGCAACCCGGAGCCGACGGATCACGGTTCGCCTACCTCTAGCCGTAGTTTAGCCATAGCTTTGATCCCATCTTCCTTGTAGCTAGGGCTAGACAGATCGCTCTGTACTTTGTTCATCGACTCCATACATCATCTATACAAGAGTAGGGTATTACTCTGCTAGGGGTCCAAACCTGTCTACATCGTGTTCCACTGATTTTGTGTTTGACTTTGCTAACTCGAAAGTAACCGAAAATATAAGTTTATTGTTGTTTTTAACCTTCGACAGTTGGTGCACCAGGTAGGGGCCTTCAACTGTTTTTTGTAGATCAAGCATGTCTTCGGTGTGTGCTCAAATCGGATTTTCCATCATCTACTCGTCCGACAATTTTCGCTCAGTCACCACCATCGATCAAGCACCTGCTATCGGATCAGAGATCACCTTCGAAACCATGCTCTATCGATGGGGACTGAGCAGAGATCTAGTGCACATCGGCTTCACCGAGTCCTGTTCTTGGATTCCATGCCGAGAGGTAGGCTTCATCGACTTTGACCCGATGGAGTCCAACGTCCTCATGTGCGTTGACATGGTAAGCGAAAGCGATGGCCACAGTAGCCAGGACAGTAACACGACAGATCGATGCGTGTTCATGGTCAGGGATGCCAAATCCCCTTGATCACGCCTCAAGATCCTACAAACGCTGTTGCTCCCAACACCACAGATCATCAACGTGATCTAGCAGCTCGACCACAGCCGAGATCGCGGCCAATCCGTCAAGGCAACTTGACCTTGATGATCCAACGACACCCCACCCGCGGGCGCGAGATATTTAGGAACAACAAATTCCTCTACAGCTCAACCACAACGGCAGGCCCGGCCACACTCCTAGAGTAGCATCCCATCAAAGCCACAACAGGACATCTTCAGCACTCCTGAGGCAAATATCCAGTGTGCTCACATGCTACTGAAATCCTTTCCGCCATAGGATCCAGGCAACCCAATGACTCCAGTGTTTGGCTAGATGAAAATACTGCTCAATGCACCGTAAGTGCAGACCGCTCGAGTTGCCAACTCGAGGCTAGGGCGCCAGAAACCAACGGTCAGGACCATCCCACCGTCATCGAGCAGCTGGATCGGCGGTGGCTAGTTTTAACCATAGAGTTTTCAGGTCAATTCACTCCAACCTCCATTGGGGGCATCCCGAAGATCTTCTAGATCGAATTCCTCATGATCGACGAGACTTACGTGATGTCCTGCACGACTGAAGGGAGGAACGTGACCAGGAAGACAGCGAGCGACGAGAAAACGAGCCCCCACCTTGGAGGGAGCAATCTCCTGCGAGCTAGGCCTGATGGGGCAAATCTCCGCCCTTGAGGGGCCACTCACCTGCACGGCATAGGCTCCCTCCTCAGCAAGGTCCGCGGCAGGTGACCCCTGAGCTACGTGCAGTAAGGTGGCCGAATAAATTCAAGTCGGGCCCGTCCAAAAGTGTAACATCCCGAAAATTTCAGAAATAGGGAAAATAAAAATTTAAAATTTAAAAATAAAATTGAATGAAAATTTAAATTGAAAATAAGATTTTGATATAAAATATTATATTTTCCTTCGTTTTCTTGAATTATAGTATTAAGAAAAGTATAAGCTACAAAACAAAACTTCTTCTCCTGAAATAAATAAATTACGAAAATGAGTTTGAGATAATAGCTTACTTTGAATTTCCATCTATTATGAAATTTTATTAAATTCTTGTTCTTAAGTGAATATTTTATATAAATTGATTTCTTCTTCTCTGCAACACGAAACCCAAAATCACTTAAGAGATAAAATCTGGAAAAATTAATAAAAATCCCAAAAATTTGAAGATAAATGAATAAAGTGGCCTGTCATGAATCGTATTGCATATTTGATTTTTCTATTTCAATTTATTTCTGGAACTCATCTGTATTTCTCAGGTTTTTGATTTTGTGTTAATGAAATTTAAATGCCTAACTTATCACAACAAAGAAATTCCCAAAAACATCAAGTAACATGCTATAGAAAGTAATTTTATAAAATACTAGGACACGTAAGATATATAAATATAATTTTCCAGAATTTCTGCACATCATTTGGGTAGCTCAAAAATTCAAAAATTGTTAGAAAACAGTCCAATTTGAGGAATTACTGTATGAAAACCATAGCAGCGAATTGAGCAAAACTAAAGAAAATGGAAACTAAATACCCTGATCTTCCTACACAAAAATTTCTAGAAAATTTTGAAATGGCTGAGACCACTTTTGAATCGATTCAACTCGTGACCAAAACGGACGGTTACATATGCAAAGCAAGAACTTCACTTGCAGCCTAGTCGATCTTTCGGCTGCACGACCAGCACCATCCACACACCAGCTCCTCTCTCTTCTCCTTCCTCCAGCCAATCTTTTTCTCTGCACAACAAAGTCACCTGACTACCTTGAGCCATTAGGCGCTGCAGTAAACCTCGAGCCCTGCCCCGACTTTGCTTCGTTCTGTCGTATCGCCGCTTGCCCATACCGCCTCGACCGGTCCCCCACACCACCCTTAAGCTAGTGAAGATACCATCTGAAAAATATCTTATTTACAACTTGTTTTGCATCTAAATCCAAGAATCATTGTGTAACCAGGTAGATGTAGCAAGTAGTCTTATTTTGTAGACCCCAACATGTATAAGTCATCTTGCATGCAAACACATAGGGCTAAGTAATACACTACATCTTACTAATTTGATTTCTTATAACGTAAATCTTAATATCATATAAGCTATTTCTGCGATGAATAAAATATCTCATCTAGATCCTAAAATTTATAAAATCAGCTTAGAAATGCTCTCCAAAGTAAAGACTAACATATTCTAAAGAAATAATCTAATTTGATCATGCTTTGCATATAAATCCTGTTAGCAAAAAGACCCTTAGTATTATGATCTCTGAAATCCATAATATGAATAAACGAACTTAATAATAATGAAGGAATCAATAATTAAGATATTTGAATCATGAGAACCTTCTCAAAAACCTTGAAAATAAAACCAGTGGCCTAAAAACTAACTCACCTAATATATACGAAACTACTTCTCATGCAAATCATTTAAGATCAAATATTGTTAATGCATAACATACTAGGTAATGACTAATGTTTAATTCCACTAATCCAAATAATTTTTACATTTAGAATTCGAAGTCATAGATACTAAGATACATAATTTTAGCCTCTTAGTTCGTAAAACAAGAACGAATAATCTATAAAAGAAACCGTATCACCGCTCAACCGAAAAACTGTTAACAATATGTATGTGTATATATATATACTTACATAGTAAACTAAAACGCGAGAACATGAAAAAATTCCAGCCAAACCCTACACCACGCCTATTTTCAATAACAAGTCTTTATTTAGATTTCTGTCTATCTTCTTTTCGCCCTTATTGAAGTTTGTTATTTGCTATATTTCCATTGAACAACGTGTAGAACCCGACGCCACTGATTCCGTCGTCACTAAAGTCAACGGCGACCATGACTTCATTGTAAACAACAACTAAGCAAGGCAAGCACCCCCTTTGATCATATTGATCCCAGTGTTTAATTTTTCTTTTGTTTATCAAATTATTTCATGCATGCGATTATTTTCTGTAAATTTTCTTAATAAATATTGACATGTGATCCTTGATAACCAAAGAATATGGCTAGACAATACATGATGTCAACTTGGGTATATGCGATTACATATTAACCATGCTTAGCCATGCTTTATTAGCAACGATGTAGATGATCATATTAAAATTGTTCCTGAGAATTTAAAAAGGTTGGATATGACACTGATGGTTACTGGTATTTTGGATTAGAAACTAAAAATAAAGCTATGGTTTTAACGTGGGTGATTATTGGCAATAGCCGGTTGTGCAGAAGGAATTGCACGTAGTGTAGGGGGAGATTATCGCCCGTGTCACATTAAGGAGCGAATATAGTGTTTAATGATCCAAGGGAAATCCGTACAACCACAAGTGCTGGTATGGGACGACCTTAACCTATTAAGTTACGTAGATCTAGCTTTGCACTTTGGTAGGCCGAAGTAATAAGGGCACACCCGTAATGGTGTTGCTCGTAGGTGCTCCCTTCACCGAGGTCTTGGGGCCCAAGCATTCCAATACAATGGTGCATGCCTTGCATGGGGAGAGGACCCGATGGGGCACCATCGTCTAGCACAACACGTATTGGTCCGGCTCTCCGGAACTATGGCAAGGGTTTTCCATCACCGTAGCTGGAGCAAAGTTAGGTCTATGTAATGTAACGGTTATGTCATGACTCTCTGCGGCACACCAAAGGAAGTGTGCTAGTATCGATTGCACAAAAAGTCAGTCATATCTTGTGGGTAAAGTTGTACGCCTCTACAGAGTGAAAATCTAATCGATTAGTCGTGCCCGCGGTTATGGGAGACTTGGTGAACCTACACTAAGTTAGATGTTTTACTATTTTCAAAAAGCTTAGTTTCACTTGATTTGCCATGTGTTAGCAAGAATTGTGTTTTGTCATGTTATGGTAGGATTTGGATGATTCATTGCTCGTGAAGGACTGTGAGTATTACTTATGCTTTACTTATTTCTTATCAGTCAAACTTACTCTTATAAATTACGTTTGCAAATAACAACTTGATTTACAAATTTAATGTCGCTTTATGCAAATTAACCATAGAAGCCACCTTTGATTTAACCTGCATTATTGCATTTACAAATACCACCTTAAGTCTTGCTGGTACGAAAGTACTCAACCTTGCTTATTATGTTGTTTTAGGTGGATAAGAAAATGAGGCTCCGAAGATTACTTTTCGACGTAAGATGCGGGAAGTTCAAAGATATCTTTCTAGGGATTTATGCCTTGTCAGTTGCCTAAGGGTTGGATGGGCACACTACAAGATATTGCTTCTTCTGTTGCTACATACTCTGATCAGTAAAAATACATTGTATAAATAGCTTTCACTTTAATAATATGATGTATGGTTGTGATTCCAATTGTTGTGAATGTGCGTACTAGCTACAGATAATGGGACTAGTATTGAATGCACATAGATTCTCATTTTCGCATCCTATGTGAAATTGGGGTCACTACAAGAAGTACTCAGGAAAAATCAACCCCATTGAGTGACTGCAGATTTACACTCACTACTACAGAATGGTACATCACTATCGCTTCATCTGGATCGGTTCCTAAATTTTTAGAAAAAAATGATTGTGATAGATTACTTAGGAGGGGTGGTAAAAATAATCACTATCGGTATTGATGTTAGAAACGATTGTGATGTAGCACTTGTGATGCGAGGTTGTGTCCCGATCTTTCGATGAGAGCGATAACTATCGATTTGGTGGAACCGACTTTGACGATCCGACTACAACGTACGACGACGATGCGCCTTAGCAATCGCTAAACCAACTCCGGAGTGTTATTGATCTTGCCGTGGGCACGATCAACCTGAATACGAGGTTCAATTCCTGCAAGCAATCGAAGAACATGCAAGAACAATAGTAAAAGCAATCTGAAATTGCAAATAAGAATTGAAAACAAAATCTAGGTGGGATTCTATTGAAGGTCTTGACAAGGTGGCTGTCCAGCATAACTCGAAGACGCAAAGTTTGCACTTGGCTAAACTAATCAAACAAAACCCAAGTGTCTAAAGCGAGGACTACTGAGTTTATAAGAGGGATGGACGTGAGAGGGACATCCTAGGGTTGTGTGCAGCCAAGGGGGGGCGCACACAACTTGGGCTTGGGCCCCCACATGTTTACAAGGCCCAAAACAGCCAAAACAGTATTGTAGTACATTGTTTTAATGATTCCGGTTGATGTATGATGAATCTGGGCCTGAGATTAGATCCATTCGAAAGATCGCGTTGTAAGCTTTCAATCAAGTCCAAGTTCACCCAAATCGGAGTCCGTATGCAAAATTTATTCATATTTGAAGTCGGTGCTGTCTCAGGAGGCCGAATTAGATTCCAGAACGTGATGGATTTGATCTCTCTCTTCTTGGCCCGTGGATGATGTGTTGGAGTTGGCACAACCAAATGTGGTCATATCCGTAGTAGTGATGTCCTCATCATCCTCCCTTTCTTGAATTTGAGTCATCCTCGACTCATGCTCAGCTTTTAGCTTGTCCTCAACAAAAAGTATTCTCATATGAAGATCATCCACAAAGCTCAATATTTCTTTCCAGCATATAAAGGCATGTTGAAAGCTTGCACTCTTGGATGCTTCCTCCCCTCTGTGAAGGAAAGCCATCCTAGTAGATGTAGATGATACAGAGGATGCCGTGAAGTGTCGCCAAATTGATATAGCATTGATCATATCCAGGACGAGCATGGTCTCATCATTCTCCCTTTCTTGAATTGGAGTCGTCCTCGACTCCATCACATTCTCCTGCAAAATGTTAGTAGCGAGAAAGAGCAAAGCAACATGCATATCTTTTGTGATCAAATCAATGTCTCATGAATCAAAATCACCAAAACACTCCCTTTCTTGAAAACTATCATATAGATTATAATCGACAATAGGGGTACTTGATATGATATTAGAATTATCAAATTGATCACATTGTTGCATAGGATGTGGAGGTCTCAGATCTGAACAAATGTATAATCTATGCACTTTGTATTCTCCTTTACCATTATGTTTGCCAACAACATGGAAAATATTTCGTGATAACCATGGCAAATCAGAATGTAAAAAAATCTTCTCCTTGAAACTATCCAGATCACACAGAACATCAAATTCAATGTAACCTAAAGTATCTAAAGAAGACATTAATTTAAGCTCATCTTCTTCACTAGCAATTTGAATAACATGTCTATGTTCAGCGCAAGTGTTTAGTTCAAATATAAATGTTTCATGTTCATTCACTAATTGTGGCGTGGATATAAGTGAAGCATTATGACACAACTCTTCTTTATCACTAGGAATAGCAACCAAATCAGCAATGGGTTCCATTAATAGTTGCTCTACGATAGCATGATTCATGGACGGTTTTGTCTCTTCAAAATGATTTCCACCATGTATACAGTCCATACCTTTTACATTACCTTCAAATCATTCTCAGTGGTTGGAGGTGCAACTTCAATCTTCAACTCTTCACATACGTATGGAGAAGCAAATATCTCCTCTTTCTGCACATTTTCTTCATCATCTTTCTCATGATGTTGTTCACTTTTCTGCAAAATGTTAGCTACAATAGAAGGTGCAACAATGGGCACCTCAAATGAAGCTAAAGACTCTTTCAAAGATTCAGCAAGCATGTTTTCAGCTCTACAAGCACATTTAATCAATTCTGAAAGACAACTATATGTTTAATCAACAAGAACATCCTGAATTTCATGATTAAGTCCACATATGAACCTAAGCTCAGTAACTTCTTCACATTCTTGTAAACCACAACGCAACAAACAATTTTGCAAATCATGAAAGTATTCTATAACAGTTTTAGAACCTTGTTTCGAGCATTGAAGTTTAGTAAGCAAATATTCATCAACATATTCTGGAACATAATCATTTCTCATAAGTCTTTTCATAGCATTCCAAGTTTTAGGTTCTTTATCATGTCTAGATATATGCTTCCACCAATATATTGCATCTGATGTTAACACTTTAATCATGCACTAATCTTTTGGTTTTCGATAAGTCATAGTTTGCAAATTCTTTGTCTACCGCTATCTCCCAATTAATATATGCATTAGGATCGAACTTTCCACCAAAAGTAGGCAATTCAAACTTGATTTTACCTTGTTCATCATCAGTTGATGAACCCGTGGCGATGTGTGGTGGGGCGACGAGGCGCGGTCCATGCTTTGGGAAGCCGGGCAGCAATGGGAACCCGTTGTGCACGTAGTAAATCATTGTTGTTGCTTCGAGACGAGGCGGAGGACCGAAGTTCCAGGGCAGCAACGCAAGCATATCATCAAGTCTAGACAAAATAGTAGTAAGGGTAGTGTTAGCAACTCCCTGAGCAGTCTCGATGGACCGGAGACGGTCTTCTTGCAGCGACATTCGCTCATTAGTGAGTCGTACATTGCCTTTCATGCGTGGAGAATGATGCAGTGAACTCTTGTCACCTGACATGGTTAGTAGCAAAGAGGGAAACACAAAGCTTTATGTAATTCCCTATCAACTACTAGGAAGTGGAGAAAAGTCGCTCAACTCTCAAGCCTTAACTAAAGCTCTTACAAGTTCTTACCGTGCTGCAGGAGTTATCGGCCGTTGACGGTGTCAAAAGTTCTCCCAAGCTTGGATAAAGCGATTGCCAAGGGACCGAACAAACATACGAGCGTAGAATATGTGGAGCTGGGTAGGCTATACTTTTTCCTATACAATCTGATGATTCTAGTTATTGTAATGATAAGTAATGACCCAAACTAGAATTCACAAGTCCTAGTTGCCGATCTCAAAGATATAAGCGAATTTCAAGGCAACTCACGCAAGAAAGATGATGGTACTTATGCAATCAAGAAATGAGCTATAAAAATAAGTGAGGCACCAAAAGCTCTATTGCACAAGTCGAGAGAGACGCTAGCTTATTGCTTCAAGAATGTAAAAAGGGCACAAGATTGCTCAACAATTAATACAATTGCACAATCTGAAATAATGAACACAAGTTAGGGTTTTGCTCAATGTAGTGCGACCGGCCACTATTTTCTTTTTCTTTTTCTTCTTCTCTTTTTTTTTCCTTTTGGCTCTTTCTTTCTCTTTTCTTTCTTTGAGTGAATTTTGGCCAACACTACTATGAACAAATTTTTGGGAATCCCTAACTCGATGTCACAAGATAGTATGATATGATAATTCAAGATTATGCAATGTATCAATATGAACAGCCCTAAGCAATATCAAATAGCTAGTCTCAATTGGGATCAAAGTATTCACAAAGGATGAATTGGTTCCCAAAGGTATGTACACTGATATTTTTTTTGGGTTTTATGGATTGTGGATGCTACTGGACTCAACCAACTCAAAGGAACAAAGATAGAACACGAATTGAAGAAAGATACCCAAATTCAATGTTTCTAGGGCAGCAGATTTGTCGCATAGATTAAAGCTTCAAAACGACCAAATTTAGAAAGTTCACTATGGAAAGAATTGAAGCTTATGTCCTCAGCTTTCAAAAGAGTACAAGAACATGCAATTTGGAGATCGGGTGTGAAAGTTATGGCTCAAAAACCGAACACCACAAAATACCCCCAATTTCTGCCCACGGGACTGATTCCAAATCCGAATCAAATTCGGTTTGAAGGATTCCGAATCACAAAGGACACCCAAAAACGTTTTTGTAGAGGACTCTTCAAGGATTTAGGAAAGTATAAAAATTTCCCAATCAGAGTTCGGACGTGAGAATTATGATTAAAATACCGAACCGATCTGGATTGGAAGTACAACTTGCTTAAACAACTTTGATATCCAGATTGAAGAGATTTTGCTCAAGAGTTAGAGTCCATGCCCAACTAGGTTTTTGTTGAGATCGTTCCAAGGTTTTAGGAAAGTGCAAAAACACTAGAATCCGAGCTCGTATGCGGAAGTTATAAACAAAACAAAGTACTGGACAGATTGAAAGAAAAGTTACGCGAAGGAAAAAAACGATCAGCAACTAAAACAAGGACTCTAATGGATCAAAACCTAACAAAACTCACTAAAATTCCAGATTGAATCTAAAGGTTGAATTTTTGTGGAGTAATTTTCAATTTAGGACAGAAAACAAAAACTAATCTATGGTACAGAATCTCTCAACGAGCAACTTGAAGCTCTGATACCACCTGATGCGAGGTTGTGTCCCGATCTTTCGATGAGAGCGATAACTATCGATTTGGTGGAACCGACTTTGACGATCCGACTACAACGTACGACGACAATGCGCCTTAGCAATCGCTAAACCAACTCCGGGGTGTTATTGATCTTGCCATGGGCACGATCAACCTGAACACGAGGTTCAATTCCTGCAAGCAATCGAAGAACATGCAAGAACAATAGTAAAAGCAATCTGAAATTGCAAATAAGAATTGAAAACAAAATCAAGGTGGGGTTCTATTGAAGGTCTTGACAAGGTGGCTGTCCAGCACAACTCGAAGATGCAAAGTTTGCACTTGGCTAAACTAATCAAACAAAACCCAAGTGTCTAAAGCGACGGCTACTGAGTTTATAAGAGGGATGGACGTGAGAGGGACGTCCTAGGGTTGTGTGCAGCCAAGGGGGGGCGCACACAACTTGGGCTTGGGCCCCCACACGTTTACAAGGCCCGAAACAGCACAAAACTGTATTGTAGTATGTTATTTTAATGATTACGGTTTATATACGATGAATCTAGGCCTAATATTAGATCCATTCGAAAGATCTCGTTGTTAGCTTTCAATCAAGTCCAAGTTCACCCAAATCGGAGTCCGTATGCAAAAGTTATTCATATTTGAAGTCGGTGCTGTCTCAGGAGGCCGAATTGGATTCCAGAACGTGATGGATTTGATCTCTCTCTCTTCTTGGCCCGTGGATGATGTGTTGGAGTTAGCACAACCAAATATGGTCATATCCGTAGTAGTGATGTCCTCATCAACTTGGCACATCACAATCGGTTCTTATGTGGGAAGCGATAGTGATGATCATGCACATCACTATCGCTTCCCACATAAGAACCGATTGTGATGTGTACACATCACAATCGGTTCTTCTGTGGGAAGCGATAGTGATGTGCATGATCATCTCTATCGCTTCTCAATAAAAACCGATTGTGATGTGATCGTGCACATCACAATCGGTTCTTAATTGAGAAGCGATAGTGATGGTAATGCACATCACAATCAGTTCTTACTTAAGAAGAGATAGTGATGATAATGCACATCACTATCGCTTCTTATTTAAGAAGCGATAGTGATGTGCATTATCATCACTATCGCTTCTTAAGTAATAACCTATTGTGATGTGTCTCGCTAGGTTATTTATACCCTTCGAACTGAACTCTCCGCTGTTGTTGTTGTAGAGGGGATTTCTCCGCCGTCACCTGAAAAAACAATACATATTTCGGTTGGAAGTAATACTTGGGTCAGAAAATTTGAAATTCTCAAGGGTGGGTGCGTTACGAGGGCGAATTTGAAGCCCTAGTTAAGGAGAGTTCATGTCGCGAAGAAAGTTTAGGTTATACTGGAACATGTATATCCTATCAGATTTCACACCCTTTATTTGATAAGCACACATGTATTTAATTATCTTAATTTGTAGTGTTTTAATGTTAATTTGGAATTATATTGTTGCTGTCACATGATGAATATTTAGAGATTAAGAGTCATCATTGGTACCCTTGTTTTATCTCATTGAAGCAATTGGTAAATAGTCGAAAGTTCATTTCTGAATATTTTCTTACAATTCGGGATTAATTTGAAAAAGTTTTGACTTTTCTACGCCTTACACAAAAAAACATGCCTACGAAATGAATTTTGGCATATTCTTCAATGAGGACTCTTTTCTACAAATTCTTTGTTGAAAAGCCTTGGATATCGTAAAGTATTTTTCTGCAAAATTTTAAATAATTTCAACTATGTGTGAAAAGTTATGGTCTTTTGTCTCTTTGATAAGATGCTGGAAAATTCAGACTTTACCGGTGTTCACTGTGACATAGTTTCTATTTGAATTGGTCTTAATTTGAAAACGATAGTGCTGCTGCCGTATTTGTATCGGTTATTTAAATGAATCGACACAGATCCTTAGATAATCAATACCATCGGTTCCTGAAACGAACTGACACATTTAGAGTGATAATCACCATCGGTTCTGTACTCTAAACTGACACAGATAAGATTTTATCATTTCCATCGGTTCTTGAAGACAACCGACACAGACCCGAGCTAATCAATACCATCGGTTCTATACTCTAAACCGACTGAGATGTCGATATAACTGTGTCGGTTAATTGAAAGAACTGACTGAGATGTTGGACAGATCGAGGCTTTTCTCTCGCACGAAACCGCCCAGCCCGCACTTAGCTCACTCCCGACCCCCGCGGGACCATCCTCCCCAGCTCCACCCTCACCGTCTTCCGCGCATCCGCGGCTGCAACTCCGCCCCTCCGTCCGCCCAATCTCCACCCCCGCAGTCCTCCGGTGTCCGCGGCTCCACCTCCGCCCCGTTGTCCACCCCGGCTCTACTCCCGCCATCCTCCGGCGTCGGCGCTCCACCTCTGCCCCGCCGTCCTCCACGGCTCCACCCCCGCCATCCTCCGACGTCCGCAGCTCGACCTCCGCCCCATCGTCCACCCCGGCTCCACCCCCGCCATCCTCCCACGTCCACGACTCCACTTCCGCCCCGTCATCCACCCCGGCTCCACCCCTGCCATCCTCCGACGTTCGCGGCTCCACCTCTGGCCCGCCGTCGGCCCCGGCTCCACCCCCGCCATCCTCCCCGGCTGCACCTGCTCCCGCTTCCGACCTCTGCGGTAAACCCTAATCCACAATTGCTCCTGCTAAAGTATGGAGTTAATAATAATTCTCAGTTGCTGGTCCATCCATGAAGACATTGACTTAATAATAATTGCAAGGCACTTGACAGATTCAATTCGAAATGTTTGGTCTTGTGCGACAGTTAATGTTGTTGTAGATCCTGCAGGGACACCTAAAGTGGTCTTTAATATTCCATTGACAATCCTGCAAAGATCTGATGCGATTAAATCACTTCACTGTGAAATTAGAAAGAGAATGGCAAATACTTTTTAGTGGAAGTATAGACTGTTTTGCTATGTTTGACAAATACTGACTCTTTAAGATTATAAAACAAAACTGAAGGTGGTGTCTATCAAGCAGAAAACTAGCCTACCTTTCAAAAATGTTCGGTGCATCAGCATCACAATCATAGTTCACAAAGATATCAATAATAACATGAGGTTCTTTACTAATCTTCTCCAAAAAGTTCAGAGCTGTCATCTTTTGCAAAAAGCTAGGCTGAAGGACATTTTCAAGAACTCTTAGGACAAGCATAGGAAAGAAAATTCCAATTTCGTCTTTCAAACCATATCTGAACCTTGACAATAGACCCATAAAAATGGAGCACAAAAGCTGGAAAACACTCATTGCTGACAAGGCATTATTCTTAAATAAATATAAACAAAGGTACTGCTTAATTGCTTCAAGATACCTGCATCAGTAGAAAAGAAAATGTCAATACTAGTTTGCTGTCCTTTCTGTTAAGCCTGCTACTCAATCAAACATTCATACATGAAATGACCTAAACAGGTCCCAGTATGAACTTTTTGGGTATGGTTGGTTATCCGATGCATCCCCATATGAATAAATTCTAAATTTTAGATTATTAATCGAAGTACTATGATGATTTAGCTAGTACCAATTGGCATTTGCTCTCCCTCCTCAATGAAAGATCAGTGCAAACCAAAGATCACTTTGTACAATTATTTTAGTTTCTATTCAAGATCAGCTTTTAGTTTCTATTCAAGTTCAGTTGTTCCTTCATTTGAGATACATGATTTTAGTTTCTATTCAAGATCAGCTTTGTACAATTATTCTAGTTTCTATTCAAGATCTCATACATGATTTTTTCTGACATCTAATCTTCGTGTGTTAATTTCTTTTCCTCTCTTCACAGTGTCATCAACAGGGTAGCGATGACCTATGAGGCTTCTATGTCATGCAGCACATGCTGATCGTGGTCGGCAGCTCACACCTTTTCCCTAAGGTATATATACATGCATAATAATATACTTAGCCTTTTACATACAACTTTTGAAACTTAAATTAGTGCACTCATTTATGTTTTGCAGAAGATCAATATCCCCTAGAAGAGCTTAGACAACAAAGCACTCAACAATTTACGAGACCACTTATGCCAGTGGTACTAGTTAGAAGTTATATCGGAGGACGGTAGGTTTAGAGATCCTGAAGCGTCCTACTAGTCCATATGTAAACAATATTAATTATATATGTTAATGTGATATGCATGTGTATACTGATTGTTAAGCATGTTTGTGTTGTATATTGTGAACGAATGTGATATATGTGTTGTAATTAAAGTGTTTGTGTTCTGTGAATGTGATATGTGCATTTTGTGTTCTGTACTACGAATGTGATATGTGCATACTGTTAATATGTGCTATTTTCGAGAATATGCAAAAATGGCACACCCCTATGAGGGTCATCAGAATTAGTTCTTAAGTGGAACTGATTCTGATGACCACATCATTAGAATCGGTTCTTATGTGGAACCGATTCTGATGATACCTCAATAGAATCGGTTCTTTGAAGGTATTGATTGTGATGATGATGTCATCAGAATCTGTTCTTATGTGGAACCAATTCTGATGACCCTATCATCACAATCGGTTCATTGAAAGAACCGATTCTGATGAGGGCTCATTAGAATCGGTTCTTATATAGAACCGATTCTGATGACCCTATCATGAGAATCGGTTTCTTAAAAGAACCGATTGTGATGATAGGGTCATCAGAATCGGTTCCACATAAG
The DNA here is from genome assembly GCA_036346275.1 of Otatea glauca. Classification (NCBI taxonomy): domain Eukaryota; kingdom Viridiplantae; phylum Streptophyta; class Magnoliopsida; order Poales; family Poaceae; genus Otatea; species Otatea glauca. The sequence goes on from CM070713.1 coordinate 22,700,971, forward strand.
AACCGATTCTGATGATAGGGTCAGCAGAATCGGTTCTCGGTAAGAACCGATTGTGATGAGGCTCTATCACAATCGGGCAAAACCGACTATGATAGCTCCTCCTCATCACTATCTAAAGACTTCGTATCGCCACTAGAACTGACTGTATTGACAAAAAAGAACCGATTCTGATGTGCAATCCTATACTAGTGACTACAGTCATGAGGGCTACTGGGGGAAACGAGAAGGTGATGGCCAATTACTTGCTCACCACCCTAGATGATGCCGCGAGGTCCTGGTTGCTCAATTTCCCATCTCAGTTAATATCCTCATGTGCGGAGTTGCGGGCCCAGTTCATCGCCAACTTCCAAGGCACATATGAACGCCCTGGAACATGCATCGACTTGCATCAGGTGATCCAAAATCCAAGTGAGTCATTACGTGGCTTCATCCGACGCTTCAGCATAGGCATAACTCGATCCCTGACATCTCGGATGAGGTTGTCATAGTCACCTTTGAGAATGTTGTCAAGGGTAGGGAGTTGAAAGGAAAGCTGGCCACTCGAAAGATCTGAACCCCCAAAGAGCTCTTCAAGTTGGTGGATAAACACGCCATACGTGCCGATGCTTGAGACCATCTCTATGAACCCAAGTCTGGCGACGACAATCCCGAGTCATCCAAGCAGGGGGCGAAGAGGAATAAGAACCGCGGGGAAAGGAGCAAGGGTGATTCCACCATAGCTGTTGTTGAAAGAGGAAAGGCGCGTAATACTGGTGACAACATGGGTCAAAGCCGTGGGGGAGGCAAATACTTCCCAGTCCATCACACGGACAAACACGACTTCGAGAGTGCCAAGTGATCAGCAGGAAGGTCCAGGAGAAACTCAAGGCTACCCTCGCCAAGCGTGGGGTCAAGCAGGCTAAGGAGAAGCCCCAGGATGACGAGCCTGAATATCGCGGGGCTGACCACAAGTTGGCGCACATTTTCGGAGGATCTGCCACGTATGAGTACAAGAGGCAATACAAGGCAATCAAGAGGGAGGTCAACCTGGCCACACCAGCTCTCCCCAGATTTCCTTAAGTGGCCGGAAGTACTGATCACCTTCGACCAGTCGGATCATCCTGCCGTGGTTCCACATTCGGGTCGATACTCCATGGTGGTCGAACCCACCATCGTCAACGTAAAGTTCGCTCGAACCTTGATCGATGGAGGAAATTCACTAAACCTCATCTTCGTAAACACGCTAGAGAACATAGGGATCCCACAGACAGAGATTAGGGCCAGAGCAGAGCCGTTCCATGGCATAACTCCGCTATCATCTTTGATGCCCCTTGGCCGGAACGTGCTGCCAGTTACGTTCGACACACTAGACAATTTTCGCACCGAGAAGATCCTTTTTGACGTGGCAGATTTTGAGACCATCATCCAATGTGGTTGGCAAACTCTTTCCTCATCAAGAAACCCAACGGCAAGTGGAGGATGTGCGTCGACTATACTGACCTCAACAAGGCTTGCCCTAAAGATCCATTCCCTCTCCCCCGCATCGACCAGATAGTGGATTCTACTACGGGTTGTTAACTGCTAAGTTTTCTAGATGCTTACTCGGGGTATCACCAAATTAGCATGTCTGCAGAGGATGAGGAAAAAACCACTTTCACTACCACTTTGGTGTATTCTGTTATGTTAAAATGTCTTTTGGTTTAAAGTGTGCTGGTGCTACGTATCAACGCTGTATTCAAAACTGCTTAAAGTCCCCAAATTGGGTGCAATGTGGAAGCGTACATCGATGATATCGTAGTCAAGTCAGAAACCAGGAGCACCTTAATTAGCGACCTGGAGGAAACATTTGGCAACCTCAAGAAGTATCAGATGATGCTTAACCCCGAGAAGTGCACGTTCGGCATTCCATTCGGTAATCTTCTCGGTTTCCTAGTGTCCGGTCGAGGCATCAAGGCAAACCTATGCAAAATCGAGGCCGTCGACCAGATGCATTCTCCGCGGACGCTGAGGGGAGTGCAAAAGCCCACGGGCTGCATCGCTGCCCTCAGTCGATTCATCTCTCAGATGGGTGAAGGAGGATTGCCCTTCTTCAAGTTGCTTAAGAAGCAGGACACTTTCGAGTGGACCAAGGAGGCAGAAGAAGCTTTTCAAGATCTAAAAAGGTACTTATCATCTCCGTCAATTTTCACCTCACCTAATGAGAAAGATGAGCTCTTTTTGTACATTGCAGCTACCCCTCAAGTACTAAGCACAGTCCTGGTGATATAGCGGGATTGCCCTAAGAAAAAGGCCAAGATCCAGAAGTTGTTATACTACGTGAGCGAGGTTCTGCATGACGCCAAGCTGCGATACCCTCAAGTGCAGAAGATGCTATACACCGTTTTGATGACTTCTCGAAAGCTACAACACTACTTCCAGGCACAGAAGATTATGGTCATGACGACGTATTTGCTCAAGGAGGTAATACGCAACCGAGAGGTGACGGGGCAAATCGCTCAGTGGGCGATTGAACTCAATGAGTTCTAGATTGATTTCATGCCACGAAACAGCATCAAGTCGGGAATCTTTGTGGACTTCATCGCGGGACGGACGCATGTCGAGGAAAAGGAGCATAAGGCGATCGATGACCACTGGACAATGTTCTTCGATGGGTCACTCATGCTTTAGGGCTCGGAGGCTGGCATCGTGCTCAAATCCCCGATAGGTGAGGAGTTTAAATATGTTATCCAACTCAATTTTCAGGCTTCGAACAATGTTGCAGAATACAAGGGACTGGTTAACAGTCTTCTCATGGCTGCGTCACTTGGCATCAGATGATTACTCGTGAAAGGGGACTCATAGCTAGTCATAAACCAAGTGCAGAAGGAGTACCAGTGCTCGGACGACAACATGGCGGCATATGTGAGCGAAGTTCGCAAGCTAGAGCACAAGTTCAAAGGGCTAGAGGTAAGGCACATCAGGCGATGTGATAATTCCACCACTAACGAACTTGCCAGGCTTGCTTCGTCCCGTTCGTCCACACCCGCAAGAGTATTCATCGAGAAATTCCTCAAACCATCCATCTTCCCTGTATAGGAGGCAGATGCTGCCCAACTCGACCAGTAGTCTGGTCCAGTCAGCGAGGCAAAACCCGCAGACACGGATGCTGCACTACTCGAATGCGAGCCGACTTGGATGACTTCATTCCAAGCCTACCTTGAATGTCAAGAGATCCCTAACGATGATGCGACAGCTGAGAAAATTTCACGTAAGTCTAAGATTTACGCATTGGTAGATGGCAAGCTCTACAGAAAGGGGAGTAACAGAACCTTGATGAAATGCATCACTTAGGAAGAGGGCAATAAAGTATTGCTCGATGTCCATGGAGGCATCTGCGGCAACCATGCGTCCTATCGAACCCTGGTCGGGACAGTTTTTTGACAAGGGTTCTATTGGGCGACTGCACTCTAGGACGCTTGCGAGCTGGTGAAAAAGTGCGAAAGCTGCCAGTTCTATGGCAAACAAACCACCCGACCAGCCCAGGCACTACAAACTATTCCTCTGTCTGACCCTTCTATGTCTGGGGCTTGGATATCTTTGGACCGTTCCCAACAGCCCAAAGAGATTACAAGTTTCTGTTCATAGCTATCGACACGTGCACTAAGTGGATCGAGGCTGAATCCGTCAGGAACATCACCTCAGAAGCGGCTAAGAAGTTCGTGAGAAGCATTGTTACTCAATTTGGCATCCCTAATCGAGTACTCACAGATAATGGTAGCCAGTTCAAAATCAATGCTTCCATGGCCTTTTGCGAAGAATTGGGTATCAAACTCTACTTTGCCTTTGTGGCTCATCCTAAAAGTAACGGTCAGGTCGAATGTGCCAATGGCTTAGTCCTGCAAGCAATCAAGACCCGCGTGTTCAATAGGCTCAACGCTTACTCAACCCGGTGGGAGAAATAGCTCCCCTCGGTGCTATGGGCTATTCGTACATCGACTAGTTGAGCCACTAGTGAAACACCATTTTTCTTGGTCTACGAAGCAGAAGCTGTGCTTCTAACTGTGTTAACGTTCAGGTCACCTTGAGTGGGTAACTACTTGGAAGAGGAACAAGAGTAGGCGCAAGCAGATGACGTAAATCTACTCGAAGAGTATTGGGATCTAGCATCCATTCAAGCGGCTAACTATCAGCAAGCCTTACACAGATATCATGGCCAAAGAGTCTAGGACAGGGCACTAGCCACTCTGGACTTTGTACTATGAAAAGTACAGAAGCAAGATATCCGCAATAAGCTATCGCCTAAGTGGGAAGGTCCCTACGTGGTGGTCGAAGTGACTCGTGTTGAGGACAACCATTCCTTAGATACACACAGTACACCCGCTATTCCTCATGTTTCACCACTTCAAGGTCGAATGACACGAGCTCGTGCTCGTCAATTAAATCATAAGGTGAGCTCATTCCTCGCTGTTCATAATTATTTTAATAGAGATGGTATGCTACATAATGGACATCGTGATTTGTTGTTACTTAGGAATATTGGTGAAGATGCCACGCCAAGTCTCCATCCTCAATTCGGAAAGCAAGATATTTTGGGCTGCAATTTGTGTTGGAGTCAGCCTGATAGCCTTGGATTCAAATGGCCATAACTTTCTCATACAACATAAGTTAGAGGTATATAAGTACTCTATTGAATGGTTATTTCATGATCTTTCCAATGGATCTAACCTCACCTCCAAATTGTATCGGGAAGGATTCTAAATAGTCATAACAAGTGGCTGCTATTTTCTAGAAGGTGCTGCGCCACCTTTTCTTTGGGCCACGGGCCTTGTATCCCGACAGAGGGTCCAATCCCAGGTTGTGGACGTGGGAGGCAACCGTAGCACGCCTCCTCCCTGGCCACGGCTGCCCTCTCCCTTTCCACATTATTAAAACAAGCCAACGTCATCAGTTTAGGTCAGGTTATTTTACTAAGTTTGTTCTCCATTGCGTGTGAAACACTTGTTCATCGAAATAGTGTCGCAAGACCTGTTTTGGTGAAAGAGATAACCTCAACTTTGATCGTTTTGAATTGTCAGATTGCTTTCTTTCTCGTTCTTGCTCGCTTCTTCTACTGCGTGTAGGAATTAACCTTCGTGGTTAGGTCATCCGAGCGTGAGCACAATTGATAACAACAGGTGCGTGGGCATAGCAATTGTAAGGATTCAATCTTCGCTGATTGGAAGCCCTTGGAATGCAAACATCTCCGTTCCACAAAAGTAGAACCTATCGGAAGATCGAGCCGTTGTTGCATCAACTTGACCGGATCTGTGTGGCTATCGACAGCGGAAGGCGCGATACTTGAAAATTCATGGAATATCGACCAATTGAGAAAATTTCATACATGAACGAAGAAGACATTGCATTGCAGCTAAGATTTAGGTAAGTATGATTTCATTAAAATTTTACTAATAAAAGCTATCTTGTTACATCTTGAAGTTGGTACTCTACTACTACTTATCCTCGAAAGCATCACGCCGCCTCCCCTGCATCCACAGGGACTGAAAGCTGATGGTCCACGCGATGGGCTTGTGCCCTCTATATGGACCAGAGGAGGATGCGAAGACCCGAACACCAGTTCATGGAAAAGGCGACCTCTCCACCTCTGAGCACCACGATGGCTTGGAGGGAGAGCAAGCGCCGGGCTGATAAAGCTGCTTTGAGCTTCAGCACCATCTCCGGTGTCGACGGCTTCACTTTCTTCTCCTCGTGTGCCGAAGGTGGCATCTGCTCTCACGAAGGGAGCTAAGGTGGCATCGTTTTCTTCAATGATGACCCTTAGTTTGCTGGTGACTTCGTCCTCCTCCTCCGACCAAACCTTCTTCTCAATAGCCTCCCAATCGATCTCGTCCTCCTCATCAGAGGAGATCATGGTCCTCCCCAGAGGAACTATGGCCAGTGGTGTAGGGGGAGGAGATTCGCCAAGAATGATCACAGAGGGAGGCGATGACGGAGGGGAAGCCATGAATGCAGCAGGAGAACTATGGCGCTACGGGTAGAGGATAAGAGAAAGATGAGTTGTGACAGGCGACTAGAGGCCCCGTCTATTTATTGCTCAAGGGATGGGTTGGACTGTAACTGCAATCACGTCAGTCCCAATCCATGAGACGTCGGTCGTGCTTCCACAAAAATGCGCAAATCGAAGATACGCTACTTTATGGCATGCCGCGTGGAAGCTGAAGGGGCACGAAAAACTGTAACAAAGTTCAATCGCTGCAACGAAGTTATGTTGTTCTTCAACTTCTTGTGTTTGGATTCTACTTCGACCAATATTCTTTGGGTCTCATGCTTCCGTGTGTAAGGGTCATAATTGATGCTTATGCTCTAGTTTCTTCTCGATACAGCCATCGAGTGGAGGGACGAGGGCAACATCGTGCATTTTATCGACGCATATGCTCTACCGTATACTCGATGCATTCATCGAGTAGAAGGTCGGGGGTTACATCGCTCGATCTTATCTTTACCTGGTTCCACTCTCGGGTCAATGTATCTATCGAATAAGAGGTTTAGAGTCGCAACAGGTATTGGTGATGCTAACGCCTCACTCTTTTGGCTCAATCCAGCTATCGAGTAAAGAGTCGGGGGCTACAACAAGAGTAAGGAGCCGGGGGCTTCAGGTAACCTTGTACCTTATTTACTCTCTATTTTCTGGTCGATACAGTTATCGAGCAAGGCATAGTAGGCACAGTCTTCTCTTTATCTTTGGAACATGCGATTTTTTACACGCATTTACTCGATTGCGCACTTAGCATGTCAGTAAACAAAACTAAAGTGTAGCCATTCCTGAATCCGGCAATGAGTAATTGTGAGAACCGCCCAAATTGCACTTGGTTTAATCGAGTGACCGGCTGCCCATTTAGATGAGAGCTAACATACGCTCGCACAAGAGCTAGGCACATGTTAATTCACATCTATATGACAAACAATGTAGCCACAATCTCAATTAAAACAAAAGCAACTCCGGTAGTCCTCGGTATGTGTCTCAAGACGATGCCCAAGATCAACACACATACCGTTGCACAACATCTCTATCATCACACAATATATAGAGAGTGCAAGTTTTAATGTGAATTACAAGTCTTCAACATATTACAAGTCTCATAAATCGAGTGTACCAAATCTGAAATTTAACTTGAGAAGCATACAATGACAAGTCTATATGCTCTCAACCAAGGGTCACTAGCTAGAAAACTATCCATGGTTTAACTAGCGAATTAGACATAGAGTACACAGCGGATATAATCATCATAAAAGCAAAATAATAGTGGCGCCATTGCCTATAAGGCACCACTACCGCTATCTTGGCCAACCACCGACTACTTATCCCCTTTGTCGACATCGGAGGGGTAAAAATAGCCATACACGGCCTCATTCTCACCTGCAAAACTCCAACAACAAACACATGAGTACGAAGGTACTCGCAAGTCTTACACGGACCATAGAGTACAAGGATAATGCATATGGTTGTAGCAAGGACATGAAAGGCCACAAGTTAAGTAGTATTTGCGAACAAGCATAACTTAACAACTAGAGAGTAATGTGTAAGCAACCTTAGTCCTATTTGACTTCTATGGACAGCTAGCACATACCCAACATCCCTCATGAGACCATCATGTTTCACCTTCCAAGCTCATCATAAAACAACACGTGACACTACGATGATGTCCAATGAACATTAAGCTTTGCCATAACTGAGAGCGCGGCTATTCGAATAGTTTTTACACCCTGCAGGGGGGTACATCTTTGCCCACACGACACGAGACCACCGACCATACCACCCGTCGATAGCAAGCGATCCTAGGCACCTCACCCACACACCAAACCCACAAGTCAAATGATCCGGGTAACTTATGGTACTTAGCTCATCCATCCCATATATGGATATGTGGTTAGTACGGAAAGTGCTTAAGACAACGGCACCAACGATCGGTCCTTAATCGACTCAAGCGGGCCTATGGCATCCGAGACTCCATTCTCGAATAACCCCAACTACCCGCCCAAGTCTCGCAATTTCACCCTTTTAAACAAGTCCTTCAAATTATCATGAATGGAACATCATTCTTTCTATTTACCATGTTTCAAACCCCTACCATCCCGCCATAACTACCAATTGCTACAAAGAAAAGACCATCACAATTCTCGGATTCCATACCAAGACCTAGAGCATGGCTAAGCATCTAACACGACCATTAGCATAAGACAAACTACCCATGCTAAGAGTTATCAAGGTGTATGGTAAACAATATCAAGGAAGGAGAAATGCAACAATTAGGAGCTATTCGCGACATAGATATATAACATAAAAACCCACATGCATAATATCATAATATAAGTCACATTGATCCAAAATATAGGAGAAATATGCTCGATGCTTGCCTTGTGTAGCAGCTGGTTCCTCCTCAAATTTCTCCTCACTCACGATCGCCGGGTCAACCTCGTTGATCTCTGGTATGTCGGACTCTAAACGAATGCAATGATGCAAAATTAGAATGATGCCATTTATGTAAATGCGCATGTATGAGCATGAGAAATGAACGAGATGAACTTCAATAAGTTACATACAAAGTTCAGCAATAAAGGAGTTTATCGGAGTTCATTTATTTGGAAGGTCATCATTCAATTGAGTTATACACAATTATTAATTTGCTGAAAATTACGCTTTAAGAAGCGTGCAACTCAAACCACAAATCAAAAGAACGAACACTTGATAAAAGGGAAACAATATTTTTCATATAAATGATCATTAGGGCTTAAGATGGTCTAACTCAAAATTGTTCAAAATGATATCATTTTTGCACAGCAAGTAAGGGTATATCATTCTAAGGTCATGAGATTTGGTTTCGTTGAGTTTGAGGTTCATTTGCGAAAGTTACGGCCATTTGAACATTTTGCCGATTGCATGTTCGGACAATGAGCAAATAGCGCAAACCCAGGTATAATATAAATATTTTTGTATATATATGATCCTTGCAATCCCAGGAGTGCAGCTAAACTATTTTCACTAAATTTTGAGCTCATTTGACCCATGTTTTAACCATTTGAATCTTGCATGTTAGTAAGGATTTAAACAATCAATTTTTGACACAAAATACATTCAAATCTAAATATTTTTACATAAATGGATCATCTAAGCTTGCAGGAACCTATGTGGTTTATTTCATGATTTATGTAACTAGGAATTATATAGTTACTTAACATCAACTACAAAGAGACTTTAATCAACCTCCAATTAAAATATTTTTTTGCAACTAGAATATCAAATTTTATTGCATAATCTAACTCCTAATTCCATAACTCAAATTTAGAAACAAATTTCATTCCATTCGGACACTCCTAGCAAAAGATATGATAGTTTGAATTGAGAAAGGCAAAAAGAAAAATTTATTTTGATAGAGATGGATTCAAACTCGGGTCACTTGACTGAAACTCAGAGCGCTGAACCACTGGGCTGCGTTGTTACTTGTGATAATAGGGTGTGGACATTTACTTGAGCTTACCCCTTACAAACCCTAGAAGCTCGAAGCTTTTCTCTAGCAGCAATGGCGATGCTCGGCTCAGGCGAGAAACTTCTGAAGAGGAGGACCTGTAGGGAGGTGGGCTCGGCTGGGGCGATCCTTGTCGACCACCGGAGGTCACCGGAGATGGTCGGAGATGGCAGCGATGGCCAGAGCGACGGCGCAGCAGAGGCCTCGGCTAGTTGGAGTCTTGCGCCGAGGAGGACGCTAGGGACTCGGCTGGTTTGCATGCGAAATGGAGAGAAGAGGTTAGGGACTAGAGAGCTACAAGCAGTGGAAGAGCTGGCCGGAGAGCTCACCGGGAAGAGTATTATCGCATGCACGGCTCGCCCGTGTTGCTCTGGCTCTGGCGAGCTCGCGGTAGAGGGAAGCAATATCACGGCGAGCAAGAGGTCAGGAGGGAGGCTTCGGTGGCTTTATGGCACTGCAGTGGAGTAGGTGGGGCGAGGAGTGTACAAGGAAAGGGAGAGCTCGGAGCACCACCAGCTTCCTCAATCAGCGGCAGCCAAGTGGATTCACCGCCCATGGCGTCCAATTGGGGAAGAAGCGGAGAGGAGGTGGGGGATGACAGGTGGGACCAAGAACAGAGAAACTTGAGAATGGATGCATCCTTGGTTTTGGGGATGTGACAGTAATTCTATCCTGCGCACATACGAGCATTAGATTGTCAGACATCTAAAGCTCAGCGACTGGCGGGAGACGAGACCTCTTGTCGTTTCTACATGCGCTGCTTGGTAAGTTCTTGTTCGCTACAGAGTCTAAGTCACATGATCGATGAAGGCTTGTAAAAGTCGTGTAGTGTTCTACTCAATGTATATAGCATTTATGTTATGTATGGCCTCTCCGAGTGTACGCTCGGGGGCTAAGTCTTTTAATGAAAGTTTTTTCTAGCATTGTGTGCATATATAAATAGGCATGTGTTCAGCCATGAAGCTACTTACTAAGGGTCTATGATTGCTAAAATCGGATTTGCATCTACTTGTGCTACTCTATTTCATCGATAAGGAAATAGTAGACAATGCACGATAGACAAGCAGATTAATTGGTACAGTCATTAAAGACCGTGGTAACAAGAAAAGTGTTGATCTTTACATCAGCTTGGTTAGGCCAAAAGACCATGGTTGGCGTCATCATCGCCAAGTGATAGCTCCAATTCGTCCATGAACCTATTGGCAAGGCCTGCGAAGGAATCGATGTGGTCGGCAGCTTCACTTGCCTCACACGTGAATCCTTTGTCCAGTCCTGAGAAGTCCAGGTCTGGATGATGGCTCTTCACCATGCCAAGCATGTACTAGGTCGCAAGACGAACCGAGGTGGTCATGTGCTCGAGTGTCTTCGACTGCAGAGTGGCGAGTGTCGCATCTGCTGCAGCCTTTTCGAACTCAACTATTTTCTTGCCCACCTCTGCCTTGGCCTCGACCAGCCCAACTTCTGCAGCGGCTTTCTCAGCTGTCAGCTCCTCTTCCCGCTTTACAGCCTTAGCCTGAGTAGCCTTCAATTGGGCCCTGAGCACTTCCAACGCAGCGTTCTTCATTTTGAGTATTTGATCATGGGAAGCCATGACCCACTCTATCTGCTGGTGGGCTTGATCGCAGAAGGCTTTGGCCTCAAGCAGGGTGTTGGTTGCGTGCTATGATACGAAGCCAGAAGCGTCAAAAACAGAGTGAGGGCAAGAGTGGAAGGCAGAACAGGGGGTTTTGTGTTCACATACCTCGATTTGAGGTTTTAGAACGGATCAGAACACCCGAGGCACTGGAGAAGCTGATGGATCTTGGATGGTCACCATTGCAGATCTACCAATATGCTCAGTAGGATCCTCCTGATGGGGAGTTGCAGCAATGCCAGCCGGGTCAAAGGATGACGATGCCGACGCGGTTGCTTTGTCTGTTGCACCACTTGGTGCACCCTTCCTGTAAAAAAAGGGGCTATTTGCATAAAAACCTCTACAAATAAAAAGAAAAAGTTCATGAGGAGAAAGGGAGGATAACTCACCTCGCCAGACGAATTTTTGCCTGCACGTTCATCGTTAGGACCTGTTTGACTCTAGTGGATGGTTCCTCAATCGGCGTCGCTGGTGGGGGACACTGCTCCAGCGGGTCAGTGGTCGACAGGGTAATCTGCAAAGCAAGCGGTTACTGTGAGTGGAAGTTTGCCAATAAAGGAGATGTTGCTCGATAGCAATGATACCTATCTCACTGGTCTAGTAGATGGAGAACCCTCTTGAGGAGATGTCTGCGGAGGAGTCATTGACCTTCGTGCTTCGACCCCCCAGGCAACTCGCTGATCATCCAGCATTGTTGGATTATGACGGGAGAAATTTTATAACAACCAAGGGAGCTGTTGAAGGTCACCTGGTTGGACGGCCTTGGAGCTAAAGTTCGAGGTCGTTTGGTTGGTCAATGGTGCATCGGAGACACCGACCTCCTCTCTTAGGGAGGATCGACCGCCGCTTGCTCCTGGATCTCTTCGCTCTCACTTGGCAAGCTATCTTGAGGAGAGCCGGCGTCGATAGCGACAAAGCCTGGCGCTCGATCAGCACCCCGAGTCGATTCATCATCATCCAAGTTGATGGTTCCCCCAACTAGCTCACTTTCTTCGTCGAATTTGACTTCCTGAAGAGATACTAAATCAAAACAGACAACAGATGCACGAGCGATGCATTGAGAACTGCGACAAGGTACTTACCTCGAGCCGTGGATTGGCAAGCGAGCATGCCTCGATGTTGCAAGCACCAGGTTCCAAGCCTTGGAACATTTTGCTCAGTTGGGATAAAATCTCCGTGCTTGACAAATCTGGCCAAAAAAACAAGTTAGTTCGGCACTCATCGACTAAAGCGAGGGAAACAAAAGTATTGCAAATACTTACCTCTAGGATTATCCCTGGTGGCATCTTCGACTCTAGAGTAGTCCCAAGCAAGGTGGTCTCTGCACTTCAGTGGACTCGACCAGTACGTGATGAAGTCTCTAGCGACTTGCCACCCAGTCAACCCGATTTTCCTTAGCTCCTCGATCTTTCGAACATAATAAGAAGTTCAAGCGATCGCACTCCAGAGGTCAATGAAGTTGAGAAAGAGTGGTCGATAGGCTAGAGGAAGGTTCACCGTGTCTGGATAAGTAATATAAAACCATTGCTTCATCCAGTCCGATTGCCAGGAAGAGTTAACAGGGACAAGGATTTAAGAATTTGGCACGTCGCTGCGGAGGTGAAAACCGACACCCCCAACAGCTGCGTTCTTCATCACCCTCTTCAGATTGTAGAAGTGGTAGAACAGGTTGAGACTTGGACTGATACACAGGAAAGCCTCACAAAGGTGAACGAACACACTGAGCATTGTGATAGAATTGTGGCTCAGGTGGAAAAGCTCAATCTGGTAGAGCTCAAGAACCAAGAGCAAAAACAGAGAAGGGGGAAAGCTTAGCCCGCAGCGGAAAAAGGCCTCGAAAACGACAGTCTCATCCTCATTCTCGGGGGTGGGTATGATTCACCTTGTGATGGCCTCCAGTGTTAGAATTCCCGCGAGGGACGAAGCCGTCCTTCTCGAAGTCAGTGAGACGCTTCTCTGTCATGATCGACTTCTGCCACACCTTTTCAAGGGTTTCGTCCTCGAAGGTCGCCTCGGTTTTCTCGGGTTTCTTCTCTGGTGACACAGCAACTCCGGCGCTAGTTGAGGGGCTGGATGCCATTGAGGAGAATGTGGAATAATTTCTTTGAAGGTGGTGGCACTAGGGCTTTTGGAGCGACGGAGGCTTCGAGAGTAAGGCTAGTGGTGAAAAGGAGGGGAATAGCTACAGTTCCAGATCTGGGAATTTATAGGCCAAAATCCTCTCTCCGGGCGAAAGGCTCGTTCCCCATTTCACGGCATCTCGATTGGCGAAAAAGGTAGAATGAAAGCACAGCACCAATCTTGGCGTTGCAGACGAGAGCAACAAATGCTCAACTGCCCAACATTTAGATTTTTTGAATTTCTAACTCTGATCAGAGTCGAGCCGATAAGTCGACGTCGAGTAACTTGCGGTTATCCTAAGGACTCGATACGGGCTGATGGCAGGGCGCTCGACCCAGCACATCCCTACTCGATACTCAGCGCTTCCCAATCTACTCGAGTCTTTCGACCACAAGCAGGCAAGGCATTACTCGACCAAGCAAGGCTTTGGCAGTAATCGACCAAGCGCTTAAGTAGACCCTCTGCTGAACAGAGTTTGAGGGCTACTGTCGAATATCTAAACATGAGATATGTGTCTGTAGAGGATACGTGAAGGATATGTCCTAATGGCATGCAGAGATTTCGGATATCACGGGCCCAGTTCATTGGGATAAGTTTTGCGCGGAAAAGATAATTTATATTAGGAAGGACTCGATCATGTTCCCATTACGAGGAAACCGACTCGAGTACGCATGATATTCAAGGAAGTTTGGATATACCGCAAAGACCACGCGACGATGGACTCCACATCGGCTACAATCCGGTATTCCAAACTGACTACGACTCGACATGTGGCCAGGCTACCCCGACTATATAAGGCCAGGGGTAGGGGTCCTCATGGGATCTCAAGCAATTCTCAGCAGACATGCTGTCCAGTGCTTCAAAGTGAGTTCCATGTTGTTACCTGATTGGGTGTTTTCTTAGTGATGAGGAGTTCCATGTTGTGGCAAACGTAAAATCCACAATGGTTATTTCCCTTTCCCTACTGGTGGCACTCTAAATATAGAATTAGTTAGTTATAGAGTCATTATTACATAGTTTATATAGGATTATTATGTATAGTGAATACCGAAAACTTAAAATCGTGCTTCAGCTTTGCCCTATCCTTGTCAAAAGGCCCTCCATAATATTTGTACACTCTGAAAGAACTTTGTGATTGGAAAAGGTTAACCTCAACCATTCTATGAGCAACGTACACCTTGAACAACCTACATGACCATATTATCTATGCAGAAAACATGATTAATTACTCGTTGAGTAATTTTGCGATAGGATTTAAGTCGTGGCTGCCACTCTGTAAGGAATCAAGGTAAATAACCCGATTCGTCGATGGATGAATTACAATGAGAACTATTGAAACCTACATAGGTATGTCGGCATGGTCAATTAACAAAACAGAGTTACGTGCACAGTACAAATCAATGTATAGCAAGTAGTGCAGCAGCACTTACCATGGGTTGTGGGGTAAAAGTATGAACACTTTATCTTTTTGAGCCGTCAAGGCCTCTCCGACGTATTTATCGACAAATTGTAAATCATTGTCCATTGTTTGCTTGGAGACTATGCGTGGGTCCAGGAAACCCACCAATTGTTTTTTTATCTCGCTTTATGGATCATGTATCTATATATACGAAAGCATTGAGATATATATCGGTATTACACGAATGTAGACTTTCATTGCACACACTTATAATGTCCAACATCTCAAGAGTGCGATGTCGAGGGAATCAAGTTGAAGACATCAAACAGGTCCTTGAAGTCGGCTGTGAAGAAGCCCCCGATGACTCGTTGAATAGATGCTCAGCCTTGAATTTGACCGAGATACTTATGCGGTCTTGCACTGGCTTTTTAGCTTGTTCCAGGCACCAATTCTGCAATCGAACACAAGCAATAGAAAGGTTCTTTAGGCGCTCTCTCGTTACAAAAGGCTCTCCCCGCTGGTATACTTGGGCCAGCGGGGCAGTTGGATAGTCCAATTCCTTCGTGATCTGCTTCATTTTGCCCTTAACTTGCTTTCTGATATAGGGAGTCTTCACAGGAGACGAGTGGGCACCATCCCACTAAAAATCCTTTGATGTAGGGGGCACGGGAACCGATTTGGTGGCCTGCTGAGGTGTCACAGTTGACTCAGGTAGTTGAGGTAGCTCCAGTGATGGAGGACGGGCGTCCAGGGAGATATCACTGCTCGGACACTAGATAAAAGTGCGAATGGCGTCTCCCAGTGTCACGATCTTGAAACTATCATGTACACCATCCACATTAACCTTCGTGAATCCCGGTGCCCCCAATGTACTGTGCACCAACACCCCTTTAATGGACGGATGCGCGAGCCCCAAATCAGCGGAAGGAGAATGGCACCATGGACAAGTCTCACTTAGAGAGTGCACCGCGTGACGACCTACATAACGGTACACAATTAGCTAATGCGTCCAACAGCTATTTGTATGGACCATTCAAGACATATATATAGGTATCTTGATGTCACAAATAGAAAATTTGCCATTTTCATCTGTTGGAGTGGCGAACGCACAGCTGCTTTTTTGGTAGTGGGGCTGATTTGTGTACATACATCTGGGAATTGCGTAGGCTGTCTGTAGTCCTAATTATTGAGCCTTTCCTCGAGGCTTATTATCTTATTGTTGAATTCTTCTTTTAGTCTTTCCTCAATCTTTTGTACTAGTCGTTCCTCTCGCTGTGCTTTGGTTCTCTTCCTACTCCAGTATTTGTCAGAGTTGTCTGGGAATCTCGTTTTCCTGGGAACAAAAACCCCTATGCCTCGCATGTGACCAGGGTGTTTCATGTTTCCCAAGGCTCTGGAGAGTACATCTTTCTCCCTGTTTGGCAAAAAAGTGCTATCGGAAGATTGTGTACTCAACGCTATCTGCAAGATCCTGAGAAGTTATTTTACTTACGAAGTTATGGACTAATTACATACAAAATTGGACGTTGGATATATTACCAGGCGTTGGCAGACTTCCTCGTCTGTGGGATTTGTAAAGAAGACGGTGCCGGAAGATGTGGCACTTGACCTAGCTCTCAGCTAGTCTCTAGCGCACTGGTCAACAAAAGATGCAAATGGTACAGAGGCCTCCTCTCCCTCCCTCTCCCATTGTGCCCTCTTCCCCGCGTACCCAGCGGTGCCAAGTTTGTGGGGGTGGGTGTTTCTTGCCTGCAGGGCCTTATGTGCTCCACTTTGACGCACGAATTCATCCGTCGTCTTCGCCTCAACAAAACTTTGCCATACGTCCTCAGCAATGAACTCGTACTTAGAGAAGGGTGTCCTATCCTTATTGACATATTTCTTGACAAGCGTGCTCTTGAAGTTCTTCTACGCCTTTCCCACCACTAGTAGTGCATACCGTCGCACTGAGTGCATGCAGTCTTCTAGGATCTCAAACAAAGACATAATTTCTGTCACCAAGTCATTGTGGTTCTCATCAGTCAGCGACTTTCAGGATGGACAGGTGATGGGGACCTGTTCTCTGCGACTGTCCCACACAATGTCCTAAATGCATTCACTGCCTTTCTTGGATCGGTAGGGGCCCCATCTTTTGGATTAACCACCGTGATGGTATATCATTCCGTGGGCCTTTTATTTGCTCCTCTTGGACCTCGAGGAGGTTTTCCTTTCAATGGCTCATCACATCCTTGAGACGACAAATGAGGGGACACCATCTTGCAATCTAAGCTGGTTGTCATGGCTCAACAGAAAAAGAAAAGGAATCAAACAATGAAGGCTACCAATTGATGACTGCTTTTATTTGATGGGTACAAAGGTAGTGTATATATTAGACCCTTATGCATATTTATTATATTGGTCAAAACATATGTTTCTATTGCAACACATATGCACTTGACTGGCACTTTAACATATATTAATGGTCAACCGGAACCCACAACGACCTACATTTGTGGACATATGGATTAAGGAGTATATTAATGGTCAACCGGAACCCACAACGACCTACATTTGTGGACATATGGATTAAGAAGTATATTTGTAAGCATGCATGCCTGCACACCCTCGCCATATACTAATTAAGAAAAACATGTAGAAGTGAACTTCCATTAATATATTGTTTAATCAAGATCAATACCTCATCAACTTTATACATGCCACATGAAATTGAAATGTCGTGCAACCTTTGTGTAACACTAATAATAAAATTGCATATCTCATTGGCATCATATTATATTTTTTTACCATTGCAAAAAATCTACGCATGCTATGTACATGATAATATGATATCATGTTAATAGAAAATTTATTTGCTTTTATGGTTTGAAGAATTTTTGTAGTGGTTATTTCCTTCGAAATGCACTTCCCTGAAACCAAGTTGATAGTAAAGATCTTGCATTACTAGGAGATGTCATAAAAATCAGATGGTTTGGGTGCCAACTGTAACATCCCAAAATTCAGCTTAATTAAGTTTTATTTGCTTAAATGTGCATTTGTGATTTTAAATTTATTTGGATTTTTAGGATTTATTTGAATTAAATCTTATGTCAAGTTTATTGCTTTTATCCAAAAGTATTTAAATCTATGCAAAGTTAAAATAAAGTTTTGGCAAAAATATTTTATTTGAGTCGAATGTCTCAAAGTAATTTTGAGATTTTTCTTGGATTTTCTGATTATTTTATTGCCTAAAGCAAATTAAATGAATTTCTGGAATTATTTTAATTGAAAAACTCTTTTAAAAGCGTGAAGCGATCTTTGGGCGGCCCATGAACCGTCTGCCCAAGTCATTATGCAGCCCTTTTGAAGCGAAACCCTAAACCTAATCCGTGGCCGTTGGATCGAGATCCAACGGCCGAGATCTTGCCGCGTGGCCGGCGCTCTGGCCGTCGGATCGGCGCGTGTCTGCGCCGGATGCGTCCGCGTCACCTCTCGGTCGCCGCGAGTCGCCGTCGCCACGATGTCGTTCTCGGTCGGGCGGACCGCCTCCGTCTGCGGCTATTTAAGCGCGCCGCAGGCGTTGGAATCCTCGCCCGCGCGCATCCGTCGCGATTCCGCCGCGTCGAGCGCCCGCTGCTCGTGCGAGCTTCGCCGAGTCGCGAAGCCCGCCGCGGTCTTCGTGCATTTCCGCGCCGTTCGCCGTTTGAGCCGTGCGGTTCGGATCGGAGATCCGTACCTCAACGCGTCGGACCGTGAAGCGATGCGGCGTTTCGTCGCCGGAGCGCCGTCGTCGAGTCATCGTCCCCAAGTCCGGTGAAGTTGCGCGCCGCGCCGCCATTGTCGTGTGAAGCTTCGGAACCGTCGGATCTCGTGAAGGCGAGATTGTGCCACGCGTCGCGCGTAAGCGATGAGCGCCTCCGTGCGTCTTTGGCCGTTAGATCTAAATCCGCGGTTGTCGTCTTTGCCACGTGGGGTGAGATCGGTGGCGTTAGATGTGATCTGTGCGGTGGGATTCCGCCGCGGTGGGCAAATCGGGCGCCGGCCGGCGTGTCGGCGCTACGGTGCCGAGCGCCGTGAGCGAGTCTCACCGTAAGCGGTAGCGAGTCGTGGGCCGGGTCCATGGGCCGAGGACACGCGTCGGCTCCGATTGGCTCGATCCGATCTTGGCGTCATGCTTGCGTCATAATCATATTTTCAATTGGAAAAATAATCCGATTGGAAATTCGGTGAAGATGACGTCATCATGAGGTCACGCTGACGTCATAAATCATCTTTTCAGTATAAAAATAAATCTGTTAATTTCGAATTTACGATTTTACGATTTGATATTTATTTCAAACTTTAAAGGCTATATCTTTTGCATCGTAACTTCGGTTTGAGTGATTCCAGTTTCTAAAAATTTGTAAAATTGAGATCTATTTAATGGTGAATTTTATTTGATTTTGGAGTTCAATTGCTCTCTGTTTTGGCATTTATTTGCTTTTCTCTTTGATGCAGCGTAGGCGTTGAATTGTGCGGCGCTTGGAGGAAGATCAAGCAACCCAAGAGCAATCTTCAGATCAAGATCAGGACCTATTCCAAGGCAAGTTGTGCTTTGATCATGTTGAACCCATGTTTATAAAATTGCTATGTTTGATTTACGCTATTGCATATATTTCAAATATACAAGCTGTTTCAAATTAGTTTGGGCTTAGCTAAAATACAGATTGATCTATACCCTACCTTGTCATTGTATGCCATGATCCATTGTCACCTTAGATTGGTTTAATATAGTTGGTTAATAATTATAATCAACATTGGAGGTTTAGTTCAGTATTAGTTGCTTAGCCATGCCACGTCATCACATGTGTCATCACCATTGATAATTAATCTTGATTAATGGAATATGGAACAATGTTATTAACTTGTGTGTCATGTGGGATCACACGAGGAGATTGAGTTGTTGTGGCGAGTCATGTCACATAGCGATGTTGAATTGTTGATGGCACGTGGTGCTTGGTAATCAACGGGTGATAATAACTTAGATTGGGGCAAGTGGCAAGGGCGAGGAGGCCAAGGTGGGCCCAATGGGCAGATGGTATGTGGATGTCTTGCCTTGATCACACTAAGGACTTAACCTTGCAAGCCTTTGACCTGAGTCAATCATGCAACCACATGTCTGGTATGGGCCAGCCTAGCTGAGTAATTTGCAAAGTCTTAATGTTGATACTATCGTGGTCGGTGTGAGTTCCGGGTCGTGGTGTAATTCACATGGCGCAAGAGGGGCCACGGGCGTGGTTTTGAGACCATGCCAGATGTTGAAACCTTAGCGGGTAGTATCGGGTTAAGATAGAGCATTGTAAAGGCTTTGTTATAATCTTTCGCCTTTGTGGTGTTTGGTTGTATCACGTGGGTAAAGTGCATAACCTCTGCAGTGTGAAACTATTCGGATAGCCGTGCTCGCGGTATTGAGCAATGCTCGGAATTACTGATTAAGGGTTAGATTAATAAATTGGACAACTTGGTTGGGATGGCGGGATGGCCATATGGAAGATTGGAACTTGATTTAGGATTGGAAACTTGGTTTACTTGAAATCTTGAATTTATTTATTATTGCTATTTGTTTTACATTCTTTACAATCTATTCATTGTATTTGTTCATAAATCTTGCTTATTGCAAAATAGCCATGATAGCCTATCCTTTGGAATAAGCCTTACATATAGATAAATAGAAGCGCATTACATGCACAACTTGTTGAGTGCTTTAAGTACTCACCCTTGCCAAACAACAATAATCAACAGTTGAAGAATCTACACTGTGTTGGAAGATGAAGTTCATGAAGACCACGAGTCATTAGGGTCCGAGCCTTGTCGGTTGCACTGTGGTGAACTGATGAGCTATCTACGTTTCTACTTTCATTGCTTAATTATTAGCTTATATTCTCGTCTTGCCTGCGTGGCTTAATAATGTAAGTTGGTCATAAGATCATACATTTAGCTATATCAATAAATGAACTATTATTCTATTATCGTTGTGTATGATGTGATATGTACCAATGTTAAGCTGTGTGCACTAGCGTTGATCACAGGAATAGTCACGATAAACACGGTGGGTTGAATCGTGGATTCGGGTCCCTCAGAGGTGGTATCGAGCATCTTGTTGTAGGTCTTGGCCTAGATAGTATGGAGGTGTCTTGTGAGAGTCCAAAACTATTTTCTAAAGAAAATCCAAACTTGACTAATAGAACACTCTTGACTCATCTCATTCTCTACTTCTTGCCTTGGCTGAATTTACCGTTTCTTGGCCGTTTTGGATGGAGCTCTTATTCAAAGTTCTTGTGGAGCGGATGCGTCGTTCGACCTTTGAGGAGTCGGTGGCGGCTCGCCATGGAGTTGTGGAGAGTACTTGACGCTTGGAGGCTTCTATCGTCCACTTTACCGAGGAAGCGGTGGGCGGTGAATGGTGTTCACCGAGGGTTCATTTGCAAGTTGATCATCTACGCTCGGGAGAGCGAGGAAGCTAGCGGGCCAATCAACATCTCGCGGAAGATTCTCGTGCGAGGTTGCAATCCAGAGGTCGCTCGCCTTGCTCTTGGCCGTGTCTGCGCGCGACTACGCCGGCGAGCTTCACGATTTAGTGTTCGGCTTCACCCGGACGTTCAAGCGTGCGAAGGCAGCGGATTGAGGGGAGCGAGTGTGCTCTGCGGCGCACCTTGCGAGTTCGCCCTTGCCGGGAGGATCACATGAGAGATACTACCCGAGCCGGAGGCGTATGCGAGGCACTCGAGTGGCGAGCGAGGCTCGAGGTGACCGTGCTTGACCATCGGGATGATCAGAGCTGGGAGAGGCCACAGGCGATTGAGGGCGAGTGGGCGCGTGACTCGGGGAGTTCGAGCCGGTGAGGAGTCAGGAGGATCGGAGGAGCGAGAGTGGGAGCGGAGGAGTGCAGACCCGTTGTTGCGAGAGGACCCGATAGTAGGTCACGAGATAGGTTCGCTCCGATGCCCGCTCATCCACCGGTGTATCGCGGATCGGCCTCGGCCAGGTGGTGGATGAGTGAGTGTCGACCTTGGAGCCGTGTTGAGACTCGAGTGTGAGTCGCGTCTTTAAGTTAGTCTTTACCTTTCTAGTTGGCGTTAAGGTTTCGTGTTTAGTTTGCTTCTTTGTAATCTTGAGTGTGCGTTATGTGTTGCAAAGCTTGTAGGCTTAAATAAGCACCATACCAAGTTAAATAAAGAATTGTTCAGTTTGGGTATAACATATCTCCCGCTTTAGAAATTCTTACTTCTTATCTATGCTACATCTACCTTTCCTAACCTAAGAGGCAATCATCGGATGGTGAATACTCGAAACAACGGTGCTTGAGGAAGTGGGCTGCGTCGAATGACAACCCCAATGATGGAGGCAGCCCTCAACCACCGACGATGAACATGCGAGAATCTAGGAGCATTTACGCGTATACAGACTCAAGCGATGCGGACAATGATGCAAAGAGATCGAGATGACCAATCGTGATAAATCACAACAACCACGCAACTCGAACAATCATGGTGGACCTCGACCTATGTCAAAGCTATCAGTTTTATGAGGACTAGGCCACCAACTTTTTCGGAAATGTGAATCCTTTGGAAGCCGATGGTGGCTTAGGACAATTGAGAAGAAGTCGCACATCACTCGGTGTGAAGGAAATGAGAAGGTGCTCTCGCCTCTCATCAAGCTGGAAGGACCGCCGCAGAGTGGTGGGAGAACTCTTGTGCGCTCATGGAGCCCCACAGAGATAACACGGGAGGAGTTTACTAATGCTTTCGCCCGATATCATGTCCCGGAGGAATGATGGACCTTAAGAAGGAAGAGTTGAGCTTTGAAGCAAGGAGGCCAACGGTGGCGAATACTTGAACAAATTTACTCGATTAGCTCGCTATGCCCACGAAGGCGTAGCGGCAGATAAAGCGAACAGTCTCGTTTCATGAAGGGTGAACTCGGGACTACTGGTGGGGTGATTACCCACAATTTTCCAGATTTCGGGAGCTAGTCAATAAGGCTTTGATCCTAGAGGATAAGCGCAAAGAGCTAGGTGAAAACCGTAAGCGCTTGATGAACAATCGGGGTGGGCGTCCAAATCATCTCGTTTGAGGATGTCACCACGACAATTTGCTAGATTCCAACCACCACCGCAAATAAGACATCAACTCCTACACCTCGCCATGCCAATCGAAATTTTCAAACTCGGCACAAGGCAACAACGCACGAGAGAAATCGGTCCGCGGTGAAGAGATGCTATACTTGCAATGAGCGGGGCACTTTTCTAATAGGTGTCCACGAAGGAGGCATCACGCTGATTCGTTTCAACACAGGAACAACACCCGCTAAAGCACCAACATCGGGAGGAAATCGTGCACCAAGCCAAGTGGAGCAACCCGCAATCAACCGTGCGTGGAAGGATCAACCACATCACGCGGATGGAGCTCAAGAGGCAGCAGACGTCGTCTTGGGTAAGTTCTTGGTCAACTCGATTACCTTTCTGATTTTGTTTGATTACGGAGCTTCGCGTTCGTTCGTTTCTCAAAGTTTTGCAACCAAGAATGGATTTAAAGTGGTAAATCTTAAGTGTGTGCTCTTAGTCAAGCCCGGGATCCGAGCTTAGATCTAGCCTTGGGTGTTTGGGAGCTAAGTTGCTTATGGATGGGATAAATTTCTAGCGAATCTTATCTTGATAGATCGCAATCCTAAACGTCATCCTTGGAATGGATTGGTGTCAAAGCATAAAGTTGTTTTGGATTGTGGCGAAGGATCGTGACTTTGGAAGGCCCTAGTGGCAAGAAAGTGGAGTTTCAGCGACCGCAGATTCGAGATGGGCGATTAATGGTCAACGGCGTGAAAGCCATCGGCATGGAAGATGTGCGATGGCGAGGAATACCGGATGTGTTTCGGAAGATTTGCGGGATTGCCACGGACCGTGATATCGAGTTTGTTATCGAGTTAGCGCCGGTACAACAGATATCAAAGAGACCATATCGGATGCCTCTTGGCGAGTTAGTGGAAATGAAGAAGCGATTGAGGCGCAAGAAAAGGTTTCATTAGACCAAGTTCATCACCGTGAGAGCCGGTTTTGTTTGTCATAAGAAGGATGGAAGTCTTAGAATGTGCATTGATTATCGTGCCTTAATGAAGTAACGATCAAGAATAAGTATCCGTTGCCGGGATCGATGACTTATTTGATCGATTAAGAGGAGCTGGAGTTTTCTCAAGATAGATCTTCGTTCGGGATACCATCGATTGAAGATCCGGCGGAGGATATACCTAAGACCGCGTTTTCTACGCGATATGGACATTATGAGTTCACGATCATGTCATTTGGATTGACTAATGCCCCAGCGTATTTCATGAACATGATGAATAAGGTTTTCATGGATTACTTGGATAAGTTTGTGGTAGTCTTCATAGGCGATATTTTGGTTTACTCAAAAGCGAAGAAGAGCATGCGAACATCTAAGGATGGTTTTAGGCAGTGCGAGCATCACTATATGCAAAGTTTAGCAAGTGTGAATTACGGAAGGAGAAAGTTGAATTCTTGGGTCATGTAATGACTACCAAAGGAGTGGCGATCGACCCGACAAAGTGGGCCTTGATGTTGCAGGGAACCACCGAAGTCATTACCAGATCCGTAGTTTTACGGGAATGGCGGGATATTACCGTCGGTTCATAGAAGGATTCTCGACAATTGCTAAACCCTTGGCGCATTGTTGAAGAAAGAAAAGAAGTTTGCATGGGCGCTTGAGTGCGAAAAGTTTCATGGAATTAAAGCGTTTAACAACGGCCCGTATTAGTATTGCGGATATGCGAGAATGGATTTGATATTTACTGTGATGCTTCGAAGCAAGGCTTGGGATGCGTGTTAATGCAAGAAGGCAAAGTCGTTGCTTATGCGTCGAGACAATTAAGACCGCATGAAGTGAATTACCCAACACATGATTTGGAGTTAGCTGCCGTAGTGCATGCTTTAAAGATATGGCGTCATTATCTCATAGGAAATAGATGTGAGATATATACGGACCATAAGAGTCTGAAATACATATTCACTCAAGCTGACCTGAATATGAGACAGCGAAGATGGCTTGAACTAATTAAGGATTATAATATGGGAATCCATTATCACCCTGGAAAAGCCAATGTGGTGGCAGATGCTCTGAGTCGAAAGAGCCATAGCGCAAATACATTGTCAATGGAGGATCAGCAGAATTATGCAAGGAATTTGAAGCTAAGATTGGAAGTCGTTCATGAGGAATGATAGCTGCGCTAAGTGAAGCCAACACTAGAGGATCAGATTAAAGAAGGTCAACAAGATGGCGATAAAATTTCAAAAATCAAGGCTAAAAGGAAGAAGGCCTAGCCTTAGATTTCACTCTGGATGAGCAAGGAACCATGTTCTTTAAAAGCGAATTTGCGTCTGGGATAAAAGGAGCTAAAGCAATTGATTCTTGAGGAGGCTCACGATTCTAAGTACTCAATTCATCCAGAAGTGCCAAGATGTACGGGATTTGAAGGAGAGATTCGGTGGCGAATATGAAGCGTGAAGTGGTGAGCATGTTGCATTATCGACGTATGTCAAAGAGTAAAGCCATGCACCAAAGACCATTGATGCATTGCGGTAGTTAAAATTCGGAATGGAAGTGGGAAGAAATCGGAATGGATTTTATCACGGTCTACCTAAGACTCGGAAGGTTCACGATTCCATTTGGGTTATTGTGGATCGTTTAACCAAGGTCGCTCATTTCATCGATAAAAGACCACTTACTCGGAGATCGTTTAGCGAATTGTACATGTCAAGGATTGTATGTTTGCATGGAGTGCCCAAGAAGATTGTGTCGAGACAGGTACCCAATTTACCTCGAGATTTTGGAATAAGTTGCGAAGCAATGGGAACCCGTCTGAATTTTAGTCTGACATATCACCCGCAGACAGATGGTGGGTGAGAGAGTAAATCAGATTTTAGAGGATATGTTGAGAGCTTGTGCTTTAGCTTATGCTACCTCTTGGGATAAATGTTTGCCATATGCGAATTGATTATAATAATAGTTATCAAGCTAGCCTCTGAGATGTCACCATTGAGGCATTGTATGGGCGTGCTTATCGTACCCGTTGAATTGGAATGAAGCGGGAGAACGTTTAGTTTTGGGCGGATGTTCTCGAAGAAGCGAAAGTCAAGTTGCAATGATCGAGAGAGAGGTTAAAGATAGCACGATCAAGGCGAAAAAGCTACGCGAGATAATCGTCGTCGAGATTTGAGTTTGAACGAGAAGATCATGTGTATCTCGAGGTTTCCCCTCTTAAGGGCGTTAAGAGATTCCACGTTAAAGGAAGCTTGCACCAAGATATGTCGGTCCGTTCAAGATTACGAGCCGTCGAGGAGGTGGCTTATCGATTAGAGTTGCCTCGATCTTTGGCGAGTGCATGATGTATTCCATGTGTCGCGACTTAAGAAGTGTCTCGAGTGCCCACGAGCAAACCCGTTGGATGCAATAGAACGCAAGAAGATTTGACTTATAAAGAGCAACCGTCGAATTTTGGATGGTATGGAGCATAGACCGAAAACAAGTCTATTCGCTTTGCGAGTTCGATGGAGCAATCATTAGAAAGTGAAGCCACTTGGGAGCGAGAAGAAGATTTAAAGTCGAATTCGAACCTATTCTATAGTTAGCCACAGAATCTCGGTCGAGATTACATAAAGGGGAGGTTTGTAACATCCCAAAATTCAGCTTAATTAAGTTTTATTTGCTTAAATGTGCATTTGTGATTTTACGGAATTTATTTGGATTTTTAGGATTTATTTGAATTAAATCTTATGTCAAGTTTATTGCTTTTTATCCAAAAGTATTTAAATCTATGCAAAGTTAAAATAAAGTTTTGGCAAAAATATTTTATTTGAGTCGAGAATGTCTCAAAGTAATTTTGAGATTTTTCTTGGATTTTCTGATTATTTTATTGCCTAAAGCAAATTAAATGAATTTACGGAATTATTTTAATTGAAAAACTCTTTTAAAAGCGATGAATGATCTTTGGCCGCCCATGAACCGTGCGGCCCAAATCGTATCATGCACCCTTTTGGAAACGAAACCCTAAACCTAATCCGTTGGCCGTTGGATCGAGATCCAGCGGTAGGATCTCTGGCGTGGCGCGCGCTCGGCCGTCGGATCGGCGCCGCGTGTCTGCTGCCGGATGCGTCGCGTCACCTCTCCGAAGTCGCCGCCGAGTCCGCCGTTGCCACGATGTCGTTCTCGGTCCGGGCGGACCGCCTCCGTCTGACTATTTAAAGCGCCATGCAGGCGTTGGAATCCTCGCCCAGCGCGCATCCGTGCGCGATTCCGCCGCGTCGAGGCGCCTTCCGCTGCTCGTGCGAGCTCGCCGAGTCGCGAAGCCCCGCCGCGATCTTAAATGCATTTTCCGCCGCCGTTTCGCCGTTTGAGCCGTGCGGTTCGGTCGGAGATCCCGTACCTCAACGCGTCGGACCGTGAAGCGATGGCGGCGTTTTATCGCCGAACGCCGTCGTCGAGTCATCGTCCCCAAGTCCGGTGAAGTTGCGCCACCGCACGCCATTGTCGTGTGGAAGCTTCGAACCGTCGGATCTCGTGAAGGCGCGAGATTGTGCCGCGTCTCGCGTAAGCGATGAGCGCCTCGAGTGCGTCTTGGCCGTTAGATCTAAATCCGCGGTTGTCGTCTTTGCCGTGGGGTGAGATCGGTGGCGTTAGATGTGATCTGTCGCGGTGGGATTCCGCCGCAGTGGGCAAATCGAGCGCGCCGCGTGTCGGCGCTAGGTGCCGAGCGCCGTGAGCCGAGTCTCCACCGTAAGCCGGTAGCGAGTCGTGGGCCGGGTCCATGGGCCAGGACACAGCGTCGGCTCCGATTGGCTCGATCCGATCTTGGCGTCATGCTTGCGTCATAATCATATTTTCAATTGGAAAAATAATCCGATTGGAAATTCGGTGAAGATGACGTCATCATGAGGTCACGCTGACGTCATAAATCATCTTTTTCAGTATAAAAATAAATCTGTTAATTTCAATTTACGATTTTACGATTTGATTTATTTCAAACTTTAAAGGCTATATCTTTTGCATCGTAACTTTCGGTTTGAGTGATTCCAGTTTCTAAAAATTTGTAAAATTGAGATCTATTTAATGGTGAATTTTATTTGATTTTGGAGTTCAATTGCTCTCTGTTTTGGCATTTATTTGCTTTTCTCTTTGATGCAGCGTGAGCGTTGAATTGTGCGGCGCTTGGAGGAAGATCAAGCAACCCAAGAGCAATCTTCAGATCAAGATCAGGACCTATTCCAAGGCAAGTTGTGCTTTGATCATGTTGAACCCATGTTTATAAAATTGCTATGTTTGATTTACGCTATTGCATATATTTCAAATATACAAGCTGTTTCAAATTAGTTTGGGCTTAGCTAAAATACCAGATTGATCTATACCCTACCTTGTCATTGTATGCCATGATCCATTGTCACCTTAGATTGGTTTAATATAGTTGGTTAATAATTATAATCAACATTGGAGGTTTAGTTCGTATTAGTTGCTTAGCCATGCCACGTCATCACATGTGTCATCACCATTGATAATTAATCTTGATTAATGGAATATGGAACAATGTTATTAACTTGTGTGTCATGTGGGATCACGAGGAGATTGAGTTGTTGTGGCGAGTCATGTCATAGCGATGTTGAATTGTTGATGGCACGTGGTGCTTGGTAATCAACGGGTGATAATAACTTAGATTGGGGCAAGTGGCAAGGCGAGGAGGCCAAGGTGGGCCCAATGGGCGGATGGTATGTGGATGTCTTGCCTTGATCACACTAAGGACTTAACCTTGCAAGCCTTTGACTGAGTCAATCATGCAACCACATATACGGTATGGGCGACCTAGGTGAGTAATTTGCAAAGTCTTAATGTTGATACTATCGTGGTCGGTGTGAGTTCCGGGTCGAGTGTAATTCACATGGCGCAGAGGGGGCCACGGGCGTGGTTTCAGACCACTTGATGTTGAAACCTTAGCGGGTAGTATCGGGTTAAGATAGAGCATTGTAAAGGCTTTGTTATAATCTTTCGCCTTTGTGGTGTTTGGTTGTATCACGTGGGTAAAGTGCATAACCTCTGCAGTGTGAAACTATTCGGATAGCCGTGCTCGCGGTATTGAGCAATGCTCGGAATTACTGATTAAGGGTTAGATTAATAAATTGGACAACTTGGTTGGGATGGCGGGATGGCCATATGGAAGATTGGAACTTGATTTAGGATTGGAAACTTGGTTTACTTGAAATCTTGAATTTATTTATTATTGCTATTTGTTTTACATTCTTTACAATCTATTCATTGTATTTGTTCATAAATCTTGCTTATTGCAAAATAGCCATGATAGCCTATCCTTTGGAATAAGCCTTACATATAGATAAATAGAAGCGCATTACATGCACAACTTGTTGAGTGCTTTAAGTACTCACCCTTGCCAAACAACAATAATCAACAGTTGAAGAATCTACACTGTGTTGGAAGATGAAGTTCATGAAGACCACGAGTCATTAGGGTCAGAGCCTTGTCGGTTGCTGTGGTGGTGATGAGCTATCTACGTTTCTACTTTTCATTTGCTTAATTATTAGCTTATATTCTCGGTCTTGCCTGCGTGGCTTAATAATGTAAGTTGGTCATAAGATCATACATTTAGCTATATCAATAAATGAACTATTATTCTATTATCGTTGTGTATGATGTGATATGTACCAATGTTAATTTGTGTGCACTAAGCGTTGATCACGGGAATAGTCACGATAAACACAGTGGGTTCGAATCAGTGGATTCGGGTCCCTACACAACTACCACGTTAAGAAACACCACAGTAGTCCGTCTACAAAAAAAGGGTAGGGAGAATAGTTGTAATTATTATTTGCTTGCATAAGCTGTTTTCACATTTCAGAACCAAAACTTAAACAAATATTTGCATTTTTCAACTTTCAACCAATATTGGAATAAGTTTTTTCAAGTTATTAAAAGACATACGTTCGTAAAAAAATAATACAAAAAAACAATGTGACATGGCCCCAAGGCACCACGATACAGTTGGTACTTGCTACTTTACATTTAGAAAGGAGCAGTTCATGGTATCTTCACTTGTACAAACTGATACATGGGCAATATGACCCATTAACATGAGAATTCAGAAGCACATAACCATGAGGAATTGAGGATGACATCTTTTTGTAAAGCACAACAAGGATTCAATCATTTAAGCATTGCTTCCAAATACAAAGCTTTCACTTTCCAACCTATTATCGTTTCATATAATTGTTTGTCATTGCCAACCATTATAATCTGAACATAAGAAATTATGATGTTCCCTTGCACTGGACAAGGCATTGAAGCAAAAGAGTTGTTGAAGCCTAGGCAAAACTATAGATGGTGGTTGAAGAGCACAGGTGCTGGTGTGCACGCACCTAGGCACTAACATGCAAATTAGTACTGAAAGACCATGTGGAGGTCTATCCTTAGTGGTGATGAGTTATTGACTATGATTAAGCTTTAGGTACCTGAGTTTGAGTTTGTTTTGAGCGCTTTCCTAAATTTGAAGCAATTTGATCACTGTCTACATTTTTCGGTGCTACCGGCCATGGTAGCCCAGTGCTATCAGTCGAGCGGTAGCATCGGACCCCAGAGCAGTGTGGAAAAACCCGAGAGGGTGTTTCTAGGGGATCAATCAGGCCGGTGCTACCAGCCATGGCATTTCGGCACCAGTCCAAATGGCCGGTGTGAAAATTCCAGAGTGCATCTCTTCTGGTATGGCTGTAGGGCAGTGCTACCGACCTTGGAGCGGTAGCACCGGCCCATATGAGCGAGGATGAACTTTTAAATTGTAATTTTTGATGAAATTAATTGCATATCTTTTTGTACATTGTTATGTGATGTGTTTCCTTGTTTTTGATGGTTGCAGGACGACGGTGCTTGATCATGGTGAGGCAGAGGATGATCGGGACTAGGCGAGGTGCGCCGGAGGTCCAGACGGTCGAGGATCGCCAGAAGTTGATCGGAGACGGAGTCGTGGCAAGCCAAGAAGACAAGGAACAGATGAGATGCTAGCTAGAAGCTTCTTGGATCAATGAGGGTTGTCGGATCGCGGTCTAGTTGATAGGGCAGCGGGTCTAGTTAGTGTGCTTTGAAAAGCGTGCAAAAAACTCGGTATGCTTGTTGGGTTTCGGGTTAGCCCATGTATGGCTGTGTGTGGGAGTCATTCCTAGTCCTTGATCTGATCCTTAGGTTAGAAGGAACTCATCCAAGGGTGGAGGGTGACTCAAGAATAGTTTAAATAGGGGTGAGGGGTAGCCTTCTTCATCTTGAAGGTTTTAGATGTTTTGTGCTCCTTTGAGCTTTTCCCCACTTTTTTGTGAGGCTTTGTAAACCTCCCTTCTAGAAATCCATAACATTTTTCCTTATGCTTGAATTTACTTTCTGCATTTAAATTATGTCATAAATTCAGCATTTAAATTTTGCACTTACATTTATGTAATTTGGATTTGCCTCCCCTCCTTCTACATGCTTTTAGATTTGCCTCCTCTCCTTCTACATGCTTTTGATTCTTGTGCGAAGGATGTTGATTGATGGGTGAATCTTCTTCATATTATACCTCAATCATCTAGGCAATCCATGTGTTTTTCTTGCAAAAAAACGATCTTGTGTTCTTGAGTGAATCATTCTTCTAGATCAAGTTTGTGGTGTTTTGGACTTATGTTCTTGCTTGCTGTGATGTGTGGGAGGTTATCCAAGATCATCTTGATCATCAAAACCCCACGAGCATGTCTAAGATCGAGTTCTTGAGTTTTTCTCAAACTTGGTGTGTTCTTCAAGGTAAAAAAGGTCAGAATTTTGATGTGAATCCTTGTGATTTAAGGTTGGAATAATTTCATGACATCCCTAGGATAACATCTACCAAGTTTCGTGAGTTTTTGTCCAGCTGATCAAAAGATTCATCAAATTGGCTTTTGAGTTCGTGCTGTTTTTGGCTCTGTTCTTCCTACTGTTCTTGAGCGCGGTCATATACCGCCCACTATCCGGTCATACCGGACTTTGGTCATACCGAAGACCCTGCGGTCATGCAGGAGACCATGAGGTCTTTTGATTATTTTTATTTGAAGGCTTGTTTGGAGTATCTTGATTGGGAGAAAATTTTATTTGGTATCATTCACCCCTCGTTCAACTACATTAGGAAAAAGGAAACAGGCTAACCTGCATGTTCTTTATGAAGTTTGAAATAGGATATTTACTTCAAACCTATGAAACAACGCATTATATTTGAAACGTATTACCTTGGTGGCAGGCGGGAGTAGGTCATCGTGAAAGGAGGCTGGCATGGGGACTAGTAGTGCGCGGGAGGAAGACGGCGTGGGTGAGCGAGATAACGTCGGAGAAAGCCAACGCAGGCGGGCGGGAGGAGATCGGCGAGGGGACCGATGGCGTGGGAGGAGAGCGGCATGGGGATCGGCAGAGCGGGAGACGCCGCGGCAGGAGACGAAGCGTCGGCTAGGGTTTTGAGATCTGGAGAGTGTAGTAACTGATTGATCTGCGCGTTGAAATCTTATATAGAAAGTATATCACATATAGTTCTATTTTATAATCGTTTGTGATAAGAAACATCACAGACGGTTCTGTACTAGAACAGTTTGTGATAGTATTTTATCACACACGGTTCCAGTATAGAACCATCTGTGATAGTGTTTTATCACAGTTGGTTATAAAATAGAACTGTATGTGATGTTGCTTGTCACAAACCTTTCATTGTTTAGGTAAAACCAGAGTTTGGCCTTCTTGGCCTACAAAATCTTCATAGAACCTATATGTATAATGTATAATCGATTGCGGATAATGTATAATGTATATGGAATTGTAGATGAAGCAACATTAGTAAAAGAAAGGGAATTTTATTAAATAAATCAGATGCATATATATAAACAAAGTTGTTTCGAATTTCAAGCGTCTCATTACAAACAACTCTATTATGTTGGAGAGTACACTTAAAATCATAACTCCACTTGCTTTTTCTTTTGTATAAAAATTATCCCTCCACGATGATCGATGCGTATGTAGCTAGCTTCCTCATGTTGTTCTTCCTAGACCGTGATGCTGTTTCCAATAGGAGGCAACTCATCAAATTGATTGTATTCTTCCTCATCTACTACATTCTCTACTCCGACAATCCTCCTTTTTCCCTGAAGAACTACATGTCTCTTCTTGTTGTACGGGACAATTACATAGAATATTTGAACAGCTTGGTTAGCGAGTATGAATGGTTCATCTTGGTATCCGACGCGTGTGAGGTTGAAAGTATTGACACCGTACTTGTCAACCTTCACTTGCTGGAGGTGGACCCAACGGCACCGAAATAAGAGGATCTTGAATAGTATATAGTCGAACTCCCAAATCTACTCTATGAACCCATAGTAGGAGCTCCTCGTCGACCCAATGGTGTTGAACGCATCTATGCGGACACCGCTGTTCTGGTTTGTGCTCTTCATATCCTGATCTCTCATTTAAAATGTGTACCCATTTAAGTCGTATCCTTTCCATGTTACAACTGTAACTGTTGGCCCTTTTTCCAACCATGTGAGCATATCACCTAACGAGGTCCCAATGATGGGTCGCTCCTTGAACCATCTATTGAACTGAAGGTTATGCTGTCTGATGATCTAAGACTCCTGCCACGTCAGATTGTCTTGTCGTAGCCAGTGCTTATGCTCGTCGATGTATGGGGACACTACAACCATGTGTTGCAAAACCATGAAATGAGCTTGAGTGTATGCAGCCGGATCAAGCGTGATTGCTTTCCTTCCGAAGGTCCCGATGCCCTTAAACCTCCCCTCATGGTGAGATCGAGGAACACTTATTGGTTCGATCTGAGTCATATAATGGACGTAGAACTCCACGATTTCTTTGGTTGCATAACCTTCGACAATGCTACCCTCTGGCCAAGATCGATTCCGTATGTAGGACTTGAGAATTCCCATATACCTCTCAAATGGGTACATGCTACGTAGGAACACGGGCCCGCATATCTTTATCTCTATCACAAGGTGAACAATGAGATGGACCATGATATCGAAAAACAACGGAGGGAATTACATCTCAAGATTACATAGAGTCATCACCACCTCAGCCTCCAGAGCATCTAGTGCTTCAGGATTGATGGCCTTCTGAGTAATTGTATTAAAGAAATAACACAGCCTCGTGATTGTCTCCCAGACCTTGACAGACAAAATACTTCTAATTTCCACAGGGAGCATTTGTGTCATCAGCACTTGACAATCATGAGACTTCATGCCAGTTAATTTCAAATCTTGCATCGAAACAAGTCTCTTCATGTTGGAGGAGTAACCGGACGAAACTTTCACACCATACAAGCACTAGCATAGTTTAGTTCTCTTGGCCTTGGACAAAGTGTAACAAGTAGATTCACAGTACGTTTGGCCTGTGTTGGTCTCTTTCGGTGCTAACTCAGGTCTTATGCCCACATCGACCAAGTCAAGCCGTGCATTGATATTGTCCTTTCTTTTGCCTTTAATATTCAATAAGAGACCAATCAAGCTATCATAGACATTCTATTCAATGTGCATCACGTCCCCAAAATATTGATCTATTCTTCCGCATTCTCTTCTCACGGGACCTCGATTTACGTCCCTTCCCAAACGCAACATCCAAATTCAATAATATCATGAACATCTATTCCACTTAAAGGCTTTGGAGCTGAGCCATCTTCGTTCGTTCCATCGAATTGTTTCTTAATCTTATGGGATGAATGCTTTCTCCGAAGGAACCTACGGTGACGCATGTAAACAGTTTTGCACGAGTAATTCAGCCACACACTCTCGGTATTGTCTAAGCAATGAGTGCAGGCTTTGGTTCCTTTTGTACTCTGGCCTGATAGGTTAACAAGGGCTGGGTAATCATTTATGGTGCAAATCAAAAGGCAGTGCAAAGTGAAGTTCTCTTGTTTGTACGCATCCCATACCTGTACCCTGGGAACCCATAGTGTTTTCAGATCTTTCACCAATGGTGCTAGGTATACATTACTATCGTTCCCAAGTTGTTTCGTTCCTTGGATAAATACAGACAACAAAATGTACTTTCGATTCATAGACAACCAAGGAGGAAGGTTGCAGATACAGAGATTCACGGGTCAAGTGCTATGCCAGCTGCTCATGTTACCGAAAGGATTCATTTCATCTTTACTCAATCCAAACCTTATATTCCTCGGATTTGCATCGAATTTTTGAAACCTCCTATCGATGTTTCTCCACTCGATGGAATAACAGGGTGCCTTAGCATTCCATCGTTCTTACGCTCCTCTGAGTGCCAACGCAGCAGTTTTGCCTCATTTGGGCTCGCAAACAAACGCTTCAAATGAGGAATTGCAGGCAGATACCATGCCACCTTAGCAGGAGGTCCTTTCTTCACCTCAATGCCTTCGTTGTCATCATCTGAATGACTCTTATGCTTGTACCGGAATGCGTTGCACACAGGGCATACATTCAATTTTGCGTACTCTTTGCGATACAGGATACAGTCGTTTGGACATGCATGTATTCTTTCTACTTTCCATTCCCAAGTCACAATGAACCTTCTTAGCTTTGTAGGTGGTTGTCGGCAACTCGTTTCCCACTAGAAGCATGTCCGACAATAGATGTAACAGCGCTATGAAACTCTTGTCGGATCAACCATTGCTTGCCTTAAATTTCAGCAGTTCAAGCACGGATTCGACTTACAGCCTGGGAATAAAGGTTTCTCCGAGTGCTCCATCAAGCCCTAGAATTTACCATATTCTCTGTCATCACGGTTCCCTTCTGCGTCGTGCGGCATCTGATTCAGATTATCGACCTTCAACCTATCCTGATCGGAACCACAATCGATATGATCATCTGGTATATCATTGACTTCGTCAACGATGTTAATACTACTTGCTTTCTGTATATCCTGCTCTTCATCGTGACTAGTCCAACTTGTATACCCCTTTTGAAACCCCTCATAATCAAGTGTGCTTCGATCTGCTCAGAGTTTTGAAACATCCTCAAATTCTCATAGTCAATGCACAGACAATGCACCCCCTTATTAAACATAACCTCCTATGTAGCTCCTAAAAGCAGAGATGCCATTAATGTACTCGGCACTCGCACGGTTCTCAGTATATATCCAGCTTCGGTCCATCTACACTAAGCATA
Source organism: Otatea glauca (assembly GCA_036346275.1). Taxonomy (NCBI): domain Eukaryota; kingdom Viridiplantae; phylum Streptophyta; class Magnoliopsida; order Poales; family Poaceae; genus Otatea; species Otatea glauca. The sequence goes on from CM070713.1 coordinate 22,736,808, forward strand.
TATATAGCATTTAGTGTTAAATATTAAAGTACACTAGGTGTCCGTATGCACACATTGTTAAATATCTAAACGCAATTTTTAAATTAATTCTCTCTTCACCAAACTAGCTACCTAAATATTATATATAATAATGCAGTTAGATTAACCAATTACTAATCTTTGATCACTAAGAACATGCACATGCATGGAACTACAAGCTAGGTGTAAACAATCTTCAAATTCTCTCACCAAGCTAGATCTTTAATATAATGTAATTACCCATTACTAGTATAGTGCCCTATCTTCCGGTTTCCTTTTACCAGCACGTAATATATGATCTTTTCCTTTTCTAGAACGTTTGTTTTCTTTTCCTTAATTCCAGGATATTTGTTTCCTTTTCCTTGAGATGATGCTGGAGGTGGAGGGAGATCTGTTGTGGGCCATAGGGATGAGTTAGACACATTAAACAATGGCCATCGGATGTGGGTGACTAAAGCTGAGGAAAGATCTGAGAGGTTAATTTTGATAAAGGCAAGTTTCTGGGGACGTTTCGCTGGGTGCATGAAGGTTGGGCTATCTCTAGTGGGGTGCATTATTTGGGGTGAACGTAGAAAAGAATGCTTAGGTGCATTATAAAGGGGTATAGATAAACCTTAGATCAACAAGATCAAACATGGATCTACAACCTAGATCTAAACAATCTTCAAATTCTCTTCCAAGTAATATCTTGAATATAAAGCAATTAATTAGAACCCAATACATTACTAACCATAAATCACCAAGAAAACATGGATCTAGAAGCTAGATCTATATACAATCTTCAAATTCTCTCCTTACTAAGCTAGATCATCAATATAATGCAATTAAAACCTATTACTACCCTTATATAGAAAAGAACACATTGATCTACAAGCTAGATCTAAAAAATATTCAAATTCTCTCCGTACCAAGCTAGATCTTGAATATAATGCAATTAGACCCCATTACTAACCTTAGATCACCAAAATCAAATGGATCTTCAATCACCTTTCAAAATCAATTGTCTTCTTTTAACAAATCGCCTCACAGTCGCAGCCAAATGAAAGATTGATCCTGAAACCCTAAAATGCACCAAGTGGCTCGGGTCTCTGTATTATATATCACTGAGAGATATCACAGACGGTACTATTCATATAACTGTCGGTGATAAACATAGAATAACAGAAGGTTTTATTATAAAACCATCTGGGATAATACATGATATCACAGATGGTTTTATAATAAAACCGTCTATGAAATTGATGTATTTCACTAACGGTTTATGAAGAGTATCGTGTGTGATGATGTCACTGATGGTTGCACTATAGAACAGTCAGTGATGTTCATCATCAAAGACGGTTTTGAGAAACCGGCTGTGATGAGGTGTTTAATATAAGCCTTTCTACAGTAGTGTATGTTGCCTTTTACTGTCTAGAAAATAACATGTTACTTGCTATTACACGAGATGTTACTAAATCGAAATGAAGTGAACTATCTGAAGAAGAATTTTGCTCTGTTTATCAGCCCTATAGTAAAATATTATATGGACAAATGTAAATGTTGCTATAATAGATGATAAAATCAATTGAGAACCATTTGTAAAAATGTTAAGCATTTGTTCAGAAGTAAAATCTTACATAGATCAGTCATTTGGCAGTACACTACCTTTATCGTGTAAAATCTGTGAAAACCTTATGTACAAGTTCTGAAAAATTCTCAAAACATTACCATATGTAGGGGATGTGAGCTTCTACAATCGTGTAAAATTTAAAGACCAAACTCACTTGCATTTTTGTTCTTCAAATTTTACAGGGATGTAGAATCTCACCTCCCCTACTTATGTTAATTTTTTGAAATATTTTGAAAATGTGCATATATGATTTTATATGATAGAAATGGTTTACACAATATATATTGGTTTCTACTATCCAGAAAATAATATATTACTATCTATTACACAAGTTGTTATTATATCATTGTAAACCAACTTTGCCGGGTAAAATATATGAAAATCACATGTACCAGTTTTTAAAAATTCTCAAACAATTACCATACATAGAGGAGGTGAGCTTGTACAACTTTGTAAAATTTGAAGACCAAACTCAATACCATTTGAAAGATATGAAATTTACAAAGAGCTAGCAAAATTACTATTGAGCCAAATTTGTCTTTGTTAGATCTTTCAACTGAGAATGATATTGGCATTCAAATTTTATAAGATTACAGAATCTCACCTCCCATACTTATTTTATTGTTTGAGAATTTTTGAAAACATTTACATGTAGTTTTCAGGAACAAGAATTTAGTTCTATTTGACGGCCCTTTAGTAAAATAATTGAAAATTTCTCAAAACATTACAATACATAGGGGAGGTGATATTATACAACCCTATAAAATTTGAAGACCAAAATCAATCTCAACTGAAAGATATGAAAAAGACAAATTTTGCTCAATAGTTATTTTGCACTGTTTAGCGCTTTGTTAATTTCATATTTTTCAAATGCTATTGAGTTTGGTCATCAAATTTTACAGGGTTGTAGAAGCTCATCTCCCCTACATATTGTAATTTTTCAGATTTTTGAAAACTAGTACGTATAGTTTTCATATATTTTACACGATAAGACTAGTTTACACAGGATATAATAACATCTTGTGTAATAGTGAGTAATATGTTATTTTCTATATAGTAAAAGTCAACATAACCTATGTGACCTATAAAATTAGTAAAATCTTGTGTAATAGTGAGTAATATGTTATTTTCTGGATAGTAAAAATCAACATATCTTGTGTGAACTATAAAATCTATGAAAATTAGATGTACATATTTTGAAAAATTCTCAAAAAAATTTCATATGCCGGGGAGATGATATTCTACAACCGTGAAAAATTTGAAGACAAAAATCATCCTCATTTGAATGTTATGGCTAAATCAAAGAAGGAAAGATTCATATACAAACTAGAAGTGGCATTTATTAGTCATTTACTAGTTGGGTTGCCACTGACTGTTCGGTTGGGTGTGGCTCGGTTGGTCTAAGTTAAATGGACTGAGTTTACAATAGACTATTCTACACGCAGGTACATATATATAAATCAGCTATGATGGAGGAGGAGGTAAGTCCATCTCTGTTGGGAGATCAGCCAAAATTTCGACGATTTGGGTGGCATGAGAAGGTAGAGGCTGCAAGATGATCTAGAAATGAGTTGAGCCGATTTATTCAGATAGTTGATCAATCAAAATTGGTAAAGAAGGCAATTTACCTAGCTTGTTGCTGACACATGCGGAGAACTCTTGTCCGATTGTTCTTGTGGCTAGCTACCTCTGCTGGCCAAGACCTTTTTATTGGGTCGACCTCATTTTTCCTCTATTAAATTATCGGCCAAAGAATTAGTAGATGGAAGAGATGGTAGAAATATGAAATAGTGCCAATAGATACTTACTGGGTAGTTGCTTCTCCACGTTTGATAGGGAAGGCGATTGAATGCCTAGAGAGGTTGATGAGTAGCCGACGACACCCACTCCGATATTAGAGTGAAGGAGTTTATTTGATGGGCCGGTGTTCAATGGATCGCTCACAACCTTTTTACCCGCTTGCTTGGCATAAAAAAACATAAGGAAGAAGCCGATAAGTGAAGTTCAACAAATATTTGAATAAATGCCGATGAAAAATATCTACCTTAGCCGATATATCTCCAATTGTGTTGACAAAACTTGAGTTAGTATAACCTGAACTAGCACTGTTGCTAGAGCTACTACTACTATCGGAGTTAGTAAGTTGTGTTGGTTCAGACACAAGATCTGGGAAGAAATCAGATGCAATAGCTCCCATTGTGCATTCTGATGGGTAAAAGGCTGCCTGAATGGTTGACCACCATGCAATAAAGCCATCGGCCGATCGAGTTTGCAGCATGAAGTGAGGCAAGATTTGAAGCTGAAGATTATCAGCTACATGAAGTACGATCTTAGCTGCAAATGCCCGATGTACTCGATCTCTTGGCCTAAACCGATCCAAAAGTTGGAAGCTTGATGGCACTTGTGCAACTCCCAATTGTCTTGCATAAACTGAAGGATGATAAAATTTGTAAGATGGTCAGAACGTTCAGCCCTTGGGGTGCAAGCCGACAGACAAGATGCTTGGTGAAATGAAAATCTTAAATAGCTTGAGTGTCTCCTCAGGCATGTCATTGCTGTCGGCTATCAGATGCAAAAAGGAAGGCCAAGGAAAAGCATCGGCTACTCTGTAACTGAAAAAGTCACGCTGACAGAAATCTTCTTGGTCAAGCTAGAAGAAGAATGCTAGATATTTTCTTGCTCCGATGGGTGTGATTTTTGTTTCACTTCTAGAACATAGGATGTATCTTTCTCCATATGATCGGCCATTCATGTACTCGATTTCTTGAGACTCCGGGGTATCTTCACGGGGAAAAGGGGTTGTGGTGGCTGCATCAATTTCGAATGATTGGCTAAACATGCTATAAAGACAAACTTGGATAAACCAGAGAGGCCCGCCAACATTTCCCACAACATACTGACCCAAACCGATGATGTGCATCATTTGGTATACTGCTCCTACGAAGAGTTTTCCAAGAGCTAGCCGATGACCTTCTATGAGTTGCTGGCTATGACTTGATAGGTCTGAGTAGGGCCTAAGGAAGTGCCACACAAGATATATCGGTCAAGCCACATATTCAGGAAAGCAATGTGCTCTTTGTCCGATACGAGCCCAGTTCCTTTATTGTTCTCTATATACTTGCACCAACCTTCGCCTTTGGCTGAGACTAACTTATACTTTGGATTAGAACTAAAAGCCGATATTTGGTCACCATAGGTTCTAAGGCAATAGAGCTGCGCCACATCTAAAAGTGTTGGGCCAATGGGACCAGTCGTGAACATGAATGAATTCAAGCAGTCTGACCAAAAGTAGCAGGCCATAGCTACCAAGGACTCATTGGGATATGGATCAGCTAAGAAAAGAGGGAGACATTCTGCAATACTCATTTGCTCCCATTGAGGCATGTCCTAGGAGAATAACCGATTGAACCAATCTCTCCAGCCCTTCAACGTTGTCGGCCATGCTCTAAAGCTTTTGCTCCATCCATGGATATTATATTCACAAGCATACAAAGGAAGTCTAGGAACGTCCTTATTTATTATAGCCGATGGATCTAGATCACATAGGGGCCTAATTAATTTGTATTATCAGGACCCAAATATGCAAATCTGGACCCTTTGTTTAATGCACTAGTCCAGGATCATATTAGTGCACACAGGCTTAACATAGATGAATATCACAATCATACACAACGAAAACATAATTAAAGACTTCTTATATTGAATATTACCTATTGAATGTCCTTATGGTCAACTTACAAGACTACGCCTCGCAAGGAAAAACTGTGAATAACAAATTAAACTACAGCATAATGAAAATGTAGATAAACCCCTCAGTATACCACAAGCAACTATCAAGGCACGCACCCTAAACATTCATCCCCTTCTGGTACTCCTCCAAAGTTGATGTAGATTCTTCCTCAACTGGTGATTTGTTGTTGGCAAGGGTAAGTACTTAAAGCACTAACAAGTTGTGCACATAATGCAATACTAGCATAACTATATGCAAGGCTTATTCTAAAGAAATGGCAAACATGGTTATTTTTCAGTAAGTAGCATTTGTAATTGAATACAATAAATAGATTGAAATGACAGTAAAACAAATAATAGTAGAGAATAACTGTCGATATTTCTCAGGTAAACATGGCATCCAGCCCTAAGTCAAATTCCAACTTTCCAATAGCATCCTGCCTTCCCATCCAAGTTTTCAGTTTATAAAATCTAACCCTTGATTGTAATCCCCGAGCATTGCTCAATACCGCGAGCACGGCTATCCGAATAGATTTTACACTATGTAGAGGTTATGCACCTTACCCACATGACATGATCGTCTCTTGATGCCATGCAATTAACACACTTCCTTTAGTGTGTCGGCAAAGAAATCATGACAAAACCTTTCAAAAAACCTTTACCCCAACACTGACCCTCCCAATAAGCCGTACACCATCCCTTTCCTCAACGGAGGTGAAAGTTAGAACTAACAAACCGTTGGATTGATGTGTGACCGCACATGATCCACCGCATGCTCCATTATTACCACACTTCATGTATTCACGCACGTGTGATTATCCACCGAGGCATCACATGTCAAGATATCGATAATCACAATTAGTTAGGTCTGTCCCATACGAGACATGTGGTTGCATGATTGACTCAGTTCAAAGGCTTGCAAGGTTAAGTACTTAAGACGACTAGGGTAAGACTTCCACATACCCTCTGCCCTTCCGGCCTACCTTGGCACAATGCCCCTTACCACTTGCCCCAATCCAAATGATTACCACCCCAGTTGATTACCAAGCACCACGTGCTCTCAACAAGTCAACATCGTTGCTGACATCCTCGTCACTACAACTCAACATCGTTGTGTGACAACACTTGACATACCAATTCATAATCATGTTCCATATTCCATCAATCAAGATTAACTATTGATATTTCATATGACGTGATGTACGTGGCATGGCTAAGCATACTAAACATGGTCTAATCAACCCATGTTGATTTTAATATTAACCAACTAATAATGAACCAATCTAGGGTGACAAGTAATCATGACATGCAAATAACAAGGTAGGGCATATATCAATTGGACAGATTAACTAGATCCAAATTTAATTTCAAACAGTTATCCACATAAAATATCATGAATAAAGTAAAACAATGTAGAAATTTTATAAACTAGGTTTAACATGATCATAGCACAACTTGCCTTAGAAAATCCCTTATTCTTGCTTCGAACAGTTCGACGTCTACACATAACGAGAGAGAATACCAAATAAATAGCAACACATAGAGTAAAAAAGCTCCAAAAATCAAATAAAATTCATCATTAAATATATCTCAATTTTACAAATTTTTAGAAATTTGGATTGCCTCAATCAAAGCTCGTATGAGGGAGAACGGGATCTCAAAAGATTCAAAAATCATAAAAATCAGAAAATTAGAAAATACCAAATTAATTGAATTATTTTTGAACTGAAAAATACTAATTATTGTGCAATCGCTGACGTCAGCATGAATTAAAATAAATCAGATAACTCCTGGGCTGACAAGTGGTAGTCTGGTCGATGGACCTAGTCCATGGTTCCTTGCTAGCTCACGGTGTATTGGGCTCATAGTATCCGCTTGGTTGACAAGTGGGCCCGCACTTCGCTGACTCATCTACCGACACAGACGGCCGCGTGGAGACATCTCAGCAGCTAAGCTGACCTAGCCGACACCTCATGCACACGTGTTCACCACGTCAAACCCGACACAGAAGCTCTCCTCGACAGCTCCAGCCATGGCCGAGATGATGGAGCCTCGCCGAACATGAAGATGATAATACCAATATAGTAGACGGTAGCGAACCCTGGTGCAAGGCTTACCAATCCGAGGCGGCACTACATGATACACCCAGATCCAAGCTCAACCGTGGAGAATACAGCCCGCCGACGATGGATTTACATGTAGAACGACGGCAGCATAGCCAGTGGCTATGATGAGCTAGCACAGTCGAACGACACCTCAAGCAACAAAACTTGGGGCAAAAGAGATGGATCAGAACGGGGAACTTCAGACTAGAGTTAATGAGGCTTTATAGGCCCTCGGCGTCCGTGTAGCGCACGGGGAAGGTGAGACGTTGCGGTGGCGGACTCAAAGAAGAGTCTGAGACGACGATGGTGGAAACAATGCAATCTAGCCGTACACGCGTCCTCTAACCGACGGCTCCCATCGCAACCAACATGGCAGAAACCTGAGCGTACACGTGCCCCAATTAGCGGCCAAGACTACATCAACATGGATTAATCCAGAACGCACACGCTAGCAAACGGTTGAGATTCGCTGGGGTTAGCATGATCCTCAACCACCGTCAAATCCAAAATCAACGACCAAGATCTATGGTTTCGTGAGACAACCGAACAACAGGTCGGACCGGGCCAGACCATCGCGCACGGTATTGGGCTAGGTGCAATACTGTTCACACTACTTTTCAAAGCCTTTTGATTTAATATAATTCCAATAAGAGGTAACACTGAGATACACAAAATCATCTGGCTCAAAGCTCAACTCTCGACGACGATTATTAGCATAACTCTTTTGTCTCGATTGTGCTACTTTCAACCTCTTTCTGATCATAGAAAGCTACTCTTCAGCTTTCTTAAGAATATTAGGCCCGAACACAAGACGTTCTCCTATCTCATTCCAATTCAATGGAGTACGACAAGCACAACCATATAAAGCTTCGAATGGCAACTTCTGCAGACTTGCCTAATAACTATTGTTATAACTGAACTCATCATATGACAAACATTTGTCCCACAAAGTAGTGTAAGCTAAGGCACAAGCTCTCAACATATCCTCCAGATTTTGATTAACTCTCTCAGTTTGACCATCTGTCTATGGGTGACACATTGTACTAAAATTCAGACGAGTTCCTATTGCTTAATGCAACTTATTCCAAAATCGTAAGGTAAATTGGGTACCTCTATCCGACACAATCTTCTTGGGCACACCATGCAAACATACAATCCTTGACATATATAACTCTGCTAAACGATCTCCTAAATAAGTAGTTTTAACTAGTATGAAATGAGCAACTTTGGTCAAATGATCAACGATGATCCAAATGGAATCATAACCACTCTGAGTTCTAGGCAAACTGGTAATAAAATCCTTGCTGATTTCCTCCCACTTCCATTCAGGAATTTTTAATGACTATAACAAACCAGCAGGTCTCTGATGCATTGCCTTTACTCTCTGACATACATCACATAAGGCAACATGTTTAGCAACTTCACATTTCATATTAGGCCACTAAAACCTTTCCTTAAGATCTTGATATATCTTCACACTTCCTGGATGAATCGAGTACTTCGAATCATGTGCTTCCTCAAGAATCAACTGCTTAAGCTCCTTGTTCGGTACACAAATTCGACCTTTGAACGACATTGTACCTTGATCATCCAAAGTAAAATCTTTGGCTAAGCCTTCATCTTTCTTAGACTTGATTCTGTTGATATTTTCATCTTCTTTCTGATCTGTTCTTCTAATGTCGGCTTTACTTCTAAGGTAGCTAAATGTCATTTTGGAACAACTTCCAATTTCAACCACGTAATTCCTTGAATAACTCAGGCGATCCTCATGAATTAGCATACTAGCAATGTGGCTCTTACGACTCAAAGCATCAACTACTACATTGGCTTTTCCGGGATGGTAATGAATTCCCACATTATGATCTTTTATCAACTCCAACTATCTTCTCTGTCTCATCTTGAGATCCAAGCGAGTAAAGATATATTTTAAACTCTTGTGGTCCGTATATGTCTCACATCTATTGCCGATGAGATAGTGGCGCCATAACTTCAAAGCATGCACTACAACATTAACTCCAAATCATGCATTGGATAATTCTCTTCATGCGGCCTTAATTGCTTTGATGCATATGTAACAACCTTACCATTCTACATCAATCGCATCCAAGTCCTTGTCTAGAAGCGTCACAATAGATATCGAAACTATTCTAAATGTGCGCAATACTAACACGGTCTTTGTCATCAAGCGCTTCTTTAATTCCTAAAAACTCTTTTCCCACTCTGGTGTACATGAAAACTTCTTTTACTTTTCAACAAGCTGCATAAGTGGACTCGCAATTATCGAGAATCCTTCGATGAATTGGCGATAATATCCTGCCATCCCAGAAAACTACGAATCTGGGTAATTAACTTTGGTTGCTCCCAATGCAACTGTGTCAACAGAGGAACTCCTTTAATAGTCATCACATATCCAAGGAATTCAACTTCCTTTCTCCAAAAGTCACACTTGCTAAACTTAGCATATAGTTGTTGCTCTCATAGTTTCTCAAGGACTAATCTCAAATGCTCTGCATGCACCTCTTTAGACTTGGAGCAAACAAGAACGTTATCTATGAACACAACAACAAATTTGTTCAAATATTCTATGAAAACCTTATTCATCATGTTCATGAAATATGCATGAGTATTGATCAATCCAAAAGACATGACCGTAAACTCATAATGTCCATATCGCGTAGAGAACGCAATTTTAGGAACATCCTCAGCACGAATCTTCAATTGATGATATCCTAATCGAAGATTTATCTTGGAGAAAACTCCAGCTCCTCTTAACTGATCAAACAAATCATCGATCCTTGGTAGTGGATACTTATTCACTACTACAGGAATATAGATCACAATCGGTTCTTTTTCGTCATCACAATCGGTTCTGATGGCGACACAAAGTCATTAGACAGTGATGAGACGACGCTATCACAGTCGGTTCTAGCCCGATGGTGATGAAAGGGTCATCTCTATCGGTTCTTTGTAGGAACCGATAGAGATAAACCCATCATCTCTATCGGTTTTTAGAAAGAAGCGATAGAGATGAGGGATCATCTCTATCGGTTCTTAGAAAGAAGCGATAGAGATGACTCCCTCATCTCTATCGCTTTTTAGAAGGAACCGATAGAGATGATTGTGTCATCTCTATCGGTTCTTTTTAAGAAGCGATAGAGATGACCCACTCATCTCTATCGTTTCTTTCTAAGAACCGATAGAGATGAGTGGATCATCTCTATCGCTTCTTAAAAAGAACCGATAGAGATGACCGTGCTATTTTCTAATTCACCTTCCTAAATCAGCCCATATTTCACACAGTATAGCACATATCACATTAGCTAGAGAAGCTTACCGACAATCTAATCACAGCTCCCCTGAAAAGGACAATCTAATCACAACAGGTTTCATTGGACAATCTAATCACAATAGGTTTCAATTAAGATAGTAAATTCTAATGCTTCAAATAAAATTTGGACATCGGTAGGCATATATGAAATACAATTTTATAGACACTCGTAGCACCAAATTTGGTATGCGATTCGGTGTAAAGCTCAGCGATAATCGATTTACAAGCTGGTTTGAAACTAGATAAATGAATTCTAGTTCCACAGTTTTGAAGGTAGTAGTTATTGAAACTAGATAAATGAATTCTAGTTCCACAGGTTTTGAAGGTAGTAGTTACGTAGAGAAGTTTTTATTGCAAAAACAACTATCATAAATCAACTTTGTCGGGACTCAAGATAGATCCAAAGAATCACAAGCAATGAAAAGTGGCAAGCGGTGGATTTATACTCTCATTATCTAGTGAACAAGATCCTTACGATGTCTTGATCCTCTTTTAGACCAAATCTTGTATTTCAACAAATTTATTGTTAGCATCAAGACATAGTTATACATTAATGATTTGGATAAAGAAAAGGAAGTAAGAAACAAACACAGAAGGCACCTTGGTGGCTTCAATGTCACCAATGAGGAACTTAATTTCCTTGTGTTTGAACTCGCATGCGACCGTAATAAGCGGACTTGAAGGTCCTTAAACGAAGATTTGAACATCAAACCGTATATGTCGAAAGCAGATGTTACTGCATTCTTGAAGCCGGATGAAGATTTCTTCAACCGTGATTTACTTTCATGCCTTCCACTACCCTCCTATCAAGATTTCGTGGGTAGTCCATTGGCGATGGGTATAATTTCTTTGTTGATGGCTCATTATTCCTTCAAGCATGAAACCATTCCAATCAGCAATGGTTATATAAAATCTCTGATTCGATGCCAAAGTGAAGAAAATAAAAATTACAATGCACCGATACCAAGTTATAGAACACAAATCGGCTAGACACCTAGGCGTAAGTGATTTGAAGTTTCTGTTGAAACCTAAGTGGCTAAGTTCTTCATTATACTTTAGGTCACGAAATTATTTCCGGCTAAAGCTTTCTCTGGATAGAACATTTAAAACATCAACATATTTATGTGTGTGAGTGTGTGTGTGGTTTGGCATTTGGATCGGGGAAGGGTAGTGATCATTGAGGAAGCTTTGGTTGTCAGCAGTGAACAAGCACCTATCATTTTGCTTTTGCTTGTACTAATCATCTAAACCACTATCAGAAACAAGAACTTTACAACAATTTTCAAAGATGCATTTCTCGCCTTTCATTTTCTTCCAATTGAGCTAGTGCTTCTAAAAGCACCAAGATCAAAAGGGACCTAACTACCTACCACATGCAAGAAGCACATTAGCTTTACCTAGAATATCCAAGAAATCTGCACAACTCCTCAGAGCACATTCAATCCAATATGATCAACGCAAAGAGGCTCCACCATTAGCACCAAGTAACATAAACACATCCTATGACCCTAAAGAAGTTCTATATAAACCACTATGAAAATTTACAAGCTCTACCGCTCCATCAAAGTAAGGGTGAATTGACACGATCAGAATCATATTGTGATCCCTCAAGTGAAATTCTTGATTATGCGGATCGTAAGCCCACCTAGCCAAGGGCGCAAGCACATCGAACAAGGGGCACCACCACACCTATCCTTGATCAGCGATCACTTTCTCGCGATTACCGCGGCGCAAAGAGGAGCAACCGACTACTATAGAGCAACCACGTTACCCAACGGAGATTTGGATCGGCGCTCGTTACCTTGCGGGCGATGGCGGCGAGTCGCCACCACGAAGACGCGGGAGAGGCTGGATTCCGTCCGTCCTCGCGCCTCCTCCGAACAACGAGCAGCGCGCCGAGATTCCCGAACCAACGCCCGACCATCAACGGAGATCGCCCGTCTTGGGAGTTGGGCTCCACACCCCGTTTGGCTCGGGTGAGACGAAGCTTCACCGAGAGGCGAATCTGCGAGGAGAAGAAGCTGCGCGGGGATCGTCATCTGGAGGATCGAGCGTGAGGCAAGGCGTCGGGAGAAAGGAGGGGCTGGCCGCGGGGTAGGAGGGGTGGCGGCGCGGCGAGGAGGCAGTCACGGCCGGGGCAAGAGGGGTTGTGGTCGGGAGGCGGGGAGGCGACGATCGAGCGAGAATGGGCTGGCGGTGGAGAAGATAGGGGGCAAGATAAGGAGCGGAGTGGTTTTATGTCGGTTTAAATCTAACCGATTGAAATAATGTCGGTCTGTCGGTTTTAATTGATAGCCGATGGAAATGTCATTACACAGAAGCGTCTGATTAAAACTCATTGCAATCGGTTTTACAGTGAACCGTCTGATATATATTACTATCGGTTTAAAATAAAAACCGACACAGATGAGGATCATATTACTATCGGTTCTAAATAAAAACCGACACAGATGAGGGTCATATTACTATCGGTTCTAAATAAAAACCGACACAGATGAGAACCATATTACTATCGGTTCCAAATAAAAACCGACACAGATGAAGAACGTATTACTATCGGTTCCAAATAAAAACCGACACAGATGAAGAACGTATTACTATCGGTTCCAAATAAAAACCGACACAGATAACGTATATATTACTATCGGTTCTAAATAAAACCGACACAAATGAAGAACATATTACTATCGATTCCAACTAAAAACCGACACAGATGAGGACCATATTACTATCGGTTCCAAACAAAAACCGACACAAATTAGGACCATATTACTATCGATTCCAAATAAAAACCGACACAAATGAAGAACATATTACTATCGGTTCCAAATAAAAACCGACACAGATAAGGATCATATTACTATCAGTTCCAAATAAAAACAAACCACAGATGAAGTATTACTATCGGTTGCAAAATAGAAACCAAACACGAGATGAAGAAAATTAACTATGCCTTTGCGAAGAGGATATACATTTTTGACAAATTGTGTCAAATGAAATATTTTGGTGAATTTCAAATGTCTACAACTTTTCACATATATTTTGACAACTTTTATAGAGATTTACACAAATCTGGGCCTTCATGCGTAGTTCCTTCATTTCTGATTACATACACAATTCGAGTGCAACCTAAACTTTCTTGCGACATATCGAAATTACCTAGTGCAAAATTGAAGGGGTTTGAAGGAATGCTAACATTGTTTAAGAAAACCAAAAATGAGGGAAAAAGAGGATATCTCACGAAGCTAGGGCTTCAAATTTACCCTCTTAACACCCACCTATGAGGATTTCAAATTTTCTCACCTAAGTATGGCTTCCAACGAATATGTCTTGTTTTTTTAGGTGGCGGTGGAATCTTCTCTGGAACAACAACAGAGGAAAGCTCAGCCAAGGGTATAAATAACCTAGCGAGGCACATCACAATCGATTCTCACTTAAAAAGCGATAGTGATGTATGCGCACATCACTATCGGTTCTCACTTAAGAAGTGATAGTGATGTGATCATCACATCACTATCGGTTCTTATATCGAAGCGATAGTGATATGCATGATCATCACTATCGGTTCTCACATAAGAAGTGATAGTGATGAGTACATGCACATCACTATCGGTTCTTTTGTAAAAACTGATAGTGATGTTCATGCACATTACTATCGGTTCTCACATAAGAACCGATTGTGATGTGCCGATGCTATCTGTCGCTTCTAACGAGAGAACCGATAGTGATTATTATTAACACCCTCTAAGTTATGTATCACAATCATTTTTTTCCTAAAAACTTAAGAACCGATTCAGATGAAGCGATAGTGATGTACCATTCTGTAGTAGTGATTCTTGATTGTCACCTTATTAAGAGCGTGATAATCAATGCACATCCTTAAGCTTTCGTCATTCTTTCTGACAAATAGGACAGCGCTCCCCATGGAGCGAACTAGGTCTAATGAAACCCTTCTCTAGCAATTCCTCAATCGCTTTTTCATTTCTACTAACTCATCGGTAGGCATCCGATATGGTGTTTTTGTTATTGGTCTTTGTACAGGCACTAACTCAATTACAAACTCAATATCTCGATGCAGGTATACCACACAATTCCTCGAAACATATCAAGATATTCTCTGACAACTGGTACTTTCTCCAAACCAATAGCTCTTACACTATTAACCATCAGCTGATCATCACGAACTGCAGTCGCTTGAAACTCCACCTTTTCTCCCTTAGGGCTTTCAACTAATATTACCCTTTGACCACAATCCAAAATAGCCTTATGCTTTGACAATAAATCTATTCCAAGAATAACATCTAGGGTCTAAGTACCCAACACAATAAGATTCACTTGAAACTCTATTTCATCAATAAGCAACTTAACTCTAGAACATCCTAGGTTAGACTTGAATTCTAATCTCAGGGATTGGACTATTAACATATACTTTAGATGCATAACATCAACCCATTTTCTTCAGCTAACATCCGAGAAACAAAGGAATGTGAAGCTCCAGAATCAAACAGAACCATTACTGGTACAGAGTTAACCAGAAACATTTCCAGTACAACGTCCAATGCCTCTTAAGCTCCATTAGGTGTATGCGTGGTTGACATGACCTCTCAGCGATGCTTGGGACCTTGTTCCAACTTGATTTGGTCCACGATTCACTCCTAGTGCGGTATCTTTGCGGTGTAGGACTAAGGTTGATGCGAGCAGGTGATGTAGATAGGGCGGCTTAGCTCACTCCATGCGAGAAGATCCGGGAGTTAGAGATGGCTTTGTATGGACCCGAGCACGAGCGATCCACAGGTTACGATCGGATCGAGGAGCAGGCGGGAGGCACGGTCTTGGAGCGGGTAGCCGGGACCGGTAGTCGATGGGGTCATTTGCACCAGTGCGATGAGTCACGAGACCAGTTGCCCGATGCGGAGCACCCACGGTGTATGCTCGGGAGCCGCATGGCCGGGTTGGCTCGATGGTGATCGAGTCTAGTAGAGTATAGTGTCGAGACTTCGAAGGTTGAGTCGCGTCTTTTTCTTGAGTCACCATTAGGTGTGAGTCGTCATGGATTCCTATGTTTGCTTACTTGTTTTGGTTGTGAGTGTCTCGTATCGTTGCATTGCCCTTAGGCACTTGTGAGCAACCATCTTGCTTTATATTATATCAATAAAGTGGCTAAATAATTTAAGTTACACTGTTTCCCACATAAATTCCTCTACTTGTCTATGCTTTCTTCTTTTCTTAACCTTAGAAGCTTGCAGCAGATGGTGAGGACACATGGAAATGTTGGAGCCAGTGAGTGGAGCTAACGGCGGATAACGGAATGAAGAGCGATTCCTCAACCGCCGCAGTCGATATCACGAGAACACAGGAGCCTTCTTGGTGCCCGGACTCAACTTATGAACACGATGGTTCAAACCATGCGTGAGATATCCAATCAAGCTGCTGCGAATGTTCAACACAGGGGTAACCATGGACCACACCCCTACTCGGGTTGTCGGAGTTTATGAGAACTCGTCCACCTACTTTCTCGAGTAACGCCAATCCAATGGAAGCGGACGATTGGCTAAGGACAATTGAAAGGAAGCACATTACCCGTGTGTAGGACATGAGAGAGTACTCTATGCCTCTCATCAACTCGAAGGAACTGCCGTAGAATGGTGGGAAAACCTGCGCGACTCATGAGGAACCACAGTATCACATGGGAGGAATTCACCTCGACTTTCCCGATTACCATGTGCAGGGTATCATGGATCTTAAAAGGAGGAATTCGGAGCCTCAAGCAAGGTGGCGGTCGGTGGCGATTACGAACAAATTCACCCAAGCCGCACGCTCGCACGGAGGGCGTGGCTACGGATAAGACCGGACAATCCCGCTTCATGAAGGGATTGAATGCGAGGTTGCAGTGGGGTGATCACCCACACATTCCACGACTTCCAAGAGCTAGTTAACAAAGCTCTTATCTTAGAGGACAAGCGCCGAGAGTTGGATGATAACGAGAAGCGAGAATGGCGCAACAAGGAGTCGTCGGGGCAGGCGAGGCGGAGGGCGGCACCCCAGCATTCATCGGTACCAGCCGGAGGCAATGATAGGGCACCACTGGCGGCAAATCGCCAAGTGGGTCGAATGTTCGAGACTCGGCCCGAGGCGTAGCGCGGTGGAGGAACCTCTCGAGCGGTGGGAAGGCGTTGCTATCATTGCAATGAAATGGGGCATTTTGCCAACAATTGCCCTAAGAAGGAGGTGTCACCCGGTCCGCTTTAACACAGGAACACACGGCAAGGACTCCGCATGTCGTGAACCGTGGGGCATCAACAGCGACAACTCCATTCCAAGGAGCGCACGAGGCGAGTCAACCACATTACGATAGATGAAGTCGAGCGCCACGGATGTTTCTTTGGGTAAGTTCTAGTAAACTCGATGCCGACTCTTGTTTTATTTGATTAGGAGCTTAGCATTCTTTTATTTTCGAGATTTTGCTGTTCAAAATGATATGGAAATAGTGAATCTTAAGTGTGTGCTCATAGTCAATCCACGGATCGAACTCCGATCTAAAGTAGGATGTTACGGGGTAAGACTAATAATTAATGGAGTGGAGTTCTAGCGAACTTAATCGTCCTTAATACCCAAACCTTGGATGTTATCACAGGAATGGATTAGTTAACCAAACACAAAGCGATCTTTGGTGCGGAAAAGAGACATATCGGTCGAGCCGGATGGAAAGAAGATTGAGTTTGAAGCAAAATCGGTGCGGGATGGACAATTGATGGTCAACGGCATGAAGGCATCGAAACAGAGGAAGTGCCCATAGTCAATGAATATCCGGATGTTTTCGGAAGATTTACAGGAATGCCGCGGATAGAGATATCGAGTTCGTGATAGAGTGGTCGAGGACAGCTCCATAGCTAAGAGACCTTACGGGATGTCCACGAGAATTGGTGGAAATGAAGAAGCAAATTGAAGAACTGCTGTAAAAGGATTTATAAGATCTAGTTCATCGCCATGGGGAGCACCTGTATTATTCGTCAAAAGAAGGGCGGAAGTTTGGGATGTGTATAGACTATCGTGCACTCAATGATGTGACGATAAAGAATAAGTATCCGCTACCGGGATCGATGATTTGTTTGACGATTGAGAGGAGCGGAGTATTCTCCAAAATTGATCTCGATCGGGATACCATCAATTGAAGATCCGATCAAAGGATATTAGAAGATGCATTTTCGTCAAGATATGGACACTCTGAGTTTACTGATGATGTCCTTTGGTTTGACAAATGCACCAGCATATTTCATGAACTTCATGAATAAGGTGTTTATGGAATACTTGGATAAGTTAGTCGTCGTATTCATAGATGATATCCTTATCTATTCCAAGGCGAGAGAAAAGCACGCCGAGCATTTGAGGCTAGTCCTTGAAAAGTTGAGAGAGCGTGATTGTTTGCGAAATTTAGTAAATGTGATTTACGGAAGAATAAGGTTGAATTTCTTGGACACATAATGACTGCGGCGGGAGTTGCGGTAGATCAAAGAAAGTGGAGACGGTTACGCATTGGGAGCAACCCAAGGCGATAACCCAAATCCGTAGTTTCCTTGGAATGGCGGGGTATTACCGTCGATTCATCGAAGGATTCTCTACGATTGCGAGACCTCTTACGCAATTGTTGAAAAAGGAAAAGAAATTCTTATGGACACCTGAGTGTGAGAAGAGTTTTCAGGAGTTGAAGAGAAGATTAACATCGGCTTTGTATTAGTTTTACGGCGTTCATCAAGGCTTGACATCTATTGTGATGCATCGCGTCAGGGATTGGGATGTGTGTTGATGCAAAATAGGAAGGTAATCGCCTATGCATCGAGGCAATTGAGACCACACGAGGAGAACTATCCGACCCATGATTTGGATTTAGCTGCCGTAGTACATGCACTAAAAATATGGCGTCATCATCTCATCGAAATAGATGTGAAGTGTATCTGGATCATAAAAGTCTTAAGTATATCTTCACATAAGTGACCTAAATATGAGGCAAAGAAGATGGTTAGAGTTAATCAAGGATTATAATATAGAATTCACTACCACCTGGTAAAGCCAGCGTGGTGGCGAGGCCTGGAGAGAAAAGGACCACGGTGTAAATATCTTGATGGAAACAAGTCGGCGAAATTGTGTAAGGAATTCGAAATTAGAAGCTGGAAATAGTACGGAAGGATTCCTAGCAACCTTGGAAGTAAGACCTACCAGAAAGATCGGATCGGGAAGGCGGAAGGATGACGATAAGATCAAAAGAATTAAGGGCAAAATGGATGAAGGCCAAGCAATAGATTTCAAACTGGATGAACAAGGTACTATGTGGTTTAAAGGCGCATTTGTGTACGAACAAAAGGAGTTGAAGCGATTAGTGCGGAGGAGGCTCATGACTCGGATACTCAATTCATCCAGAAGTGCGAAAATGTACCAAGATTTAAAGGAAAGATTTTGGTGGCCAAGCATGAAGCGAGAAGTCGCGAATATGTTGCATTATGTGACACATGCCAAAGAGTCAAAGCTATGCACCAAAGACCAGCGAGGCTATTACAACCCTTAAAGATACGAATGGAAATGGGAAGAAATTGGTATGGATTTCATAACGGATTGCCCGAGCATAAAGTGGATATGATTCCATATGGGTCATAGTGGATCGCTTAGCCAAAGTGGCACATTTCATACAGGTAAAGACCACTTATTAGGAGACCGGTTAGCGAGAACTTTATATGGCACGGATAAATGCGCTTGCACGGAGTACCGAAGAAGATAGTGTCGGACGAGTACCCAATTTACTTCCAGTTTTGGGGTAAGCTACATGAAGCGATGGGAACTCGTTTGAAATTGATCTGACATACCATCCATGAGACGGATGGGCAAGCGAGAGAGTCAATCGGATATTGGAGGATATGTTGAGGGCATGTGCCTTAGCATATTCCACCTCATGGGACAAGTGTTTGCCTTATCTTTGAGTATAGTTACAACAACGATTATCGGCGAGTTTCTGAGATGTCTCCATTTGAAGCTTTGTATGGTCGGTCTGTCGAACACCATTGAATTGGAATGAGACGAGTGACGACATGTCTTTGGACGGACATTCTTGAGAAGCGGAAGAACAGTTGCCACGATCGGGAGAGATTGAAGATTGCACAATCAAGGCAAAAGAGTTATCTTGACAACCGTCGCGAGGAGGCGAGCTTTGAACGAGAAGATTTTGTGTATCTTAGAGTAACGCCACTCAAAGAGTCGAAGGTTCCATGCAAAGCGGCTTCGCACCCGAATATGTCGGACCATTCAAGATCTTAAGCGCGAGGTGAAGTTGCTTATCGGTTGGAGTTACCACGGTCTTTGGCATGAGTGCATGATGTATTCCATGTATCTGGCGAAGAAGTGTCTTGAGTGCGGAAGAGCAAACACCTTTGGAGGCAATTGAGCTGCAAGAAGATCGACTTACAAAGAACATCCGATGAAGATTACGGGCGTAATGGACGGAGAGACAAGAGAAAAAAGTCAACACGTTTTGCGAAATTCAATGGAGCAACCATTGGAAAGTGAAGCAACGTGGGAATGTGAAGAAGATCGAAGAAGGAGTTCCCAAACCTATTTACGTAGACATCCACGAATCTCGGGGCGAGATTACATTAAGGGAGAGGTTTGTAACACCTAAATTTTGCTCTAATTTAAATTTTGGAGTATTTTTGGTTTTGTGAATTTTTGGGAATTTATTTGGATTTATTCAAATAGGGCTTTTCTTGAAAACAATTAAATAATGGAAAAGTTTTGCAAAGTTTTATTGCAAATATTTTAATTGAGTTCCAAATATCTCAAAGTAGTTTCGGAATTTTCTAGAATTTTTACGCTATTTTAAAAGCCCCAAATGATTTAATTGAATTTCTAGAATTATTTTAAATATGAAATGTTTTAAAATCAGTTGAGCGAGAATCTGTAGAGCCCGACCTTGTGCTTAGCCCGGCCCGATCCACGCGCAAACCCTAGCACCCAGCCCAAGCCGTCCGGTTCGGATCGAGCGCTGTGAGTGTGCCACGTCGCGCGCGCGTGAGCCTTGGATCGTCGCCCCGCGGGCCGCGGGATTGCGCCACGTCACCGTCTCAGCGAAATCGCCGGAGGCGTGGGCCTTGATGGCCGTGCATTCGCCGGCATTTTCGCGCCGCGTCGAGTAGCCCTTAAGTCCCGTTGAGGCGTCGTGCGAGACCTTCACGCGCGTCTTTTGACTCTAACACGCACGCCGAGACCCCTCTAGCGCCCGTCTGAGCTCGCCGTGGTTGCTTCTTTGTGCCGCCGCTGTTTTTCGCCGTTTGCTTTGCGCGGTTTCTCTCGCCGTCGCCAAGGTCATTGGAGTAACCCTTCCGCCAAGCGCGTCGAACGAGCCACTTCTTCTCGCCGGAGAAGCCCCGCATCGCCGTCGCCGAGGTCGTCTTCCCCAGCTCCGGCAACCTTCGCTTCTTCGCCGCCGTCAACCTCGTCGAACCGCGCCGATCGTCCGATTTGCATCGTTCGATTCTGGTGAGTCCACGTAGCCTCCATCTCTGTAGATCTTTAGATTAAATCGTGACCGTTAGATCTTGATGTGTACGGTAGGGATTAGATCTAGATTCTGCGGCTAGATTTAATGCGAACCCTTGGATCTTTTTGGACCGTAGGATTGAGCCACGTCGCGCTATGAGCGATGAAACCGCTCGGTACCATGGGCGTTAGATTAGATCTAAGCGGTAGAGATTGGATCTGGTTTTGCCCTAAGGATCCGCGCGTTCGATTTGAGCGTCGGGCGGAGATGTGCCCGTACCCTCGCCAAATCGCGTCTTGTGGCGTGGGCGTTTGATCGGGCGGAGACCGGATCCGGCCGTCGATTCGGTGCCCGTCGCGATTGCGCGCGTGTCGTCGCATGAGCCGAGGCGTCCGCGATGGCGGCGCGGTCTTGGCCGTTGAATCTGGCGCACCGTTGGATGTGCGGCAGCGTGGGCGTGGAGCGGCGTCGCCGCGTTGGATCGTGGTGACGGCCGGATGCGCGGCAGCGTGTCGCACGCATCTCGAAGCGCTGCGGTGCGCGTGAGGAGATCGGCGTTGATTCAGCGAGCGGCTCGGATCTTGCAGCGTTCTTTGCCTTTATTACAGTGAACCGAGTCCACGGTAGACGAGCCGAGCCGTGAACCAGTCCATAGACCCGGCGGCGTGGCAGCCTGCGGGCGTACCACGTGTCGTCTTTGGCGTCATAAATGCGAATTTCGATATAAAAATAATTGAGAAAAATCGGATTTTCTTAATTTACGTATTTTGATTTTATTCAAACTTCAAATGACTATAACTTTTGCATTTTAACTAGGATTTGGGTGTTTCAAATTTCTAAAAATTCATAAAATTGTGAGCTATTTAATGGTGAATTTTATTTGAATTTTTGTCATCTAGTCTTCTGTATTAGCTATTTATTGCATATTTTGTTTATGCAGCGTAGACACAAATTTAGGAAAGTTTTGAGGAAGAATTAGTCGCTCAAGACCAAGCTTGAACACGACCAGCAACTCTTTGAAGGCAAGTGATGCTTTGATCATTTTGATCCCAGATTTTAAAATGTAATTTATGCTTTGAAACTATGCATGCTAATTATTTAAAATGAATTTAAATTAATTTGGGATAATGTAGTTAATCAACCCATTTTGTTATGCCACCTTGAATTATTAATTGTATACCTAAATCATTGTCACCTAAGTTTGATTATATTAGTTGGATGTTAATATTGTGCCAACACGGGAAGCTAGACCGTGAGTAGATGCTTAGCCTTACAGCGAATCATGAGTGATCTTTCGGAAAAATGCTACAATCTTGACTAAAGACATATTGAATGTATTTTGAAAAGTGGTGTGATGATGCCACATGATGAGATTGAGGTACAACGATCGTGTGGTTACATGTCGATGTTGAGTTATTCTTGGCATGTGTTGCACAATAATCAAGCTGGGTGGAAAATGATTTAGGCGGGGCATGTGGCAAGAGGCATGTGCACAGTGGGCTGTGTGGCGATGGGTTGATGAGTGATGTGAGTCTGTGTGCCACATTGGGCTGTGTGCCACTGTGGAGTGTTGGAAGTCTTGCCTTGGTCGGTTAAGGATTCACCTTGCAAGCCTTTGATCCGAGTCACCGTACAACCACATATGCGATATGGGACGGACCTAGTTGACTAGGGTTACGATATCTTTCCTCGATACCTCGGGGTGACGGTACACGAGGGTGTATCTGTATGGGGGCGTACTGTGCTACGGCTTGGTGCCCATCCAGCGGTGTTTGGCGGTCCTATACTTGACTCTGTGTGAGGAAGTGATAGTGAAGGCAATACTGGAGAGGTTCTTTAGTTAAGGTAGAAGTTCTGAAAAGCTTTGTTGCGGACAATCACACATGTGGTGGCGGTTTGTATCTTGTGGGTAAAGTGTACAACCTCTGCAGTGTCAAAACTATTGAATAGCCGTGCTCACGGTATTGAGCATTGCTCGGGGATTACAGATCAAGGGTAGATTTTCATAAACAAAACATGGAAGGGGCTGTGTGCCAAGTGTTAGAAATAAGCTATTAAGGTTGTGTGTGAGAATCTTCGATGAAAAACCATTTGAAGAAATTAGTATTACTTATAAGCTGTTCCACGACTTTAATCTAATTAAGATATTGTTTAAAATTGCTGCTTGATGCAAAAGAACCATTTAAGCCAACCCTTTGGAATAGGCTTTGCATATAGTAATGTGTGCATTACGTGCATCACTTGTTGAGTGCCTTGTGTACTCACCCCACCTTGCTTATCAACCCCAACATCGGTGGAGAGTCTACACCAGCATGGGAGGAAGAGTACATCGAGGATCACGAGCAACTAGGGGCAAGCCCGGTCGGTTGCACTGTGGAAAGATGAAGGCTTCCACGACTTTTATTTATGTTCATTGCTATTTCTTTTCTTTGAATAATGTAAGCCTGTGTGGTGACTTATCTGTAAGGAGACCATAAGGTCGTACAACTCAGTTTATATACATGTTTGCACTATTTATTCTTATATCTTCGTGAATATGCGTGATGTGCAACCTGTATGACTATGTGTGCTAGCATGATCTTGGGTAGCACGAGAATACAGGAGGTCGGATTAGCGAATCGGGTCCCGACATCACGAACTCTATGTCGACAGGTTGCATTTCCCACCATCGTTTTCGACGTCATGGTCCACCTTGTTGTTCACCTTATGAGAGAGATTAAGATATGTGGCCCGCATTCCTCGTTACATGTATCCGTTCGAGAGGTACATGGGTATATTAAAGTCCTCGTGAGGAATTGGTCAAAGCACGAGGTAGTATTGTTGAAGGTTATGAGGCGAAGAGGTTATTGAGTTCTGCGTGGACTATCTCGGGAAAAAACAAGCAATCGGTGTTCCTCTATCTCGCCATGAGAGCAGACTTGCTGACAAAGGAACCGTTGGGTCGAAACTAACGAGGCCATGGTTTGATATGTATTGCAAAGCGCATCGGCGATCTTGCGGCCTGACATAGAAGTTGCGAGGGTACATTGAAGCGTGATCGATATTAAGGAAGAGAATCCACATATGGATGAGCTTTCCATCATGCGAGAACACAACGATAGATTTCTCACATGGTTCAAACAAAAGGCGGAGGTCTTTGTTAGTGAGACTATCAAATGTTTGGTGATGGACTTAGATTTAATGTCTGGACATGGCGAAGTGCGAAATTAATGAGTACACCTTTTACCTTGAAAGTCAAGATCACGAAAATCTTGTTCAAAGCGTGGTGTAAGCATAGATGCTTTGTCAGATGAACATCACTCGAAAGGAGGATCCTCAATGGCAATGAACTCTTAATACGGGATGATCGAAGAAATTTGGGAGCTCGATTATGGAATATACCAAATTCCATTGTCTTGATGTAAGTGGGTGGGACTTCCACATAGAGTGAAGGTCGACAAGAGAGGTTTTACTCTTGTGAATCTCAACAGACTCGCCTATAAAGATGACCTGTTCGTACTTGCGAAGCAATCAAATCAAGTCTTATATATGCGTGATCCGACCAATCCGAGGTTGCCGTCGTCCTTTATGTAGCGGATCGTTGGAGTTGAAAATATCATAGATGAAGAAGAGTACAATCAATTCGATGAAATACCTCCATTTGCATATGGGACCGATCTTCACGGTGACAATGAAACACATGGAATAAATTACATGCATGTAGATCATCGGGAAGGGTTATATTGTAAATAAAGGAACTATTGTATTGTTTGTTCATTTTATCATGCCATTTATTTTGTTTAAGCCATTAGTGTTTAACGGATCTGTTTTATCATGCCTTTTATTTGGGTAAAGTTATATGGTTATCATCTCTCATGGAATATTGTGACATATTTGAAATCTACTTACTAGTTGGTCATTTGTAACAATTATCTTATTCAGAAGATTTTAGAAAGACCAACTGATCATAAGTTATTTCATTTTTAAAGTAGCCGAAAAACTAATCTTGACCTATGTAGGTAATATTCTAGCTTTATGTGAGTTTCGCCTCCTCGATCAGAATTTGGTCATTTAAATATTCTTCTACTAACCGCATTTGACCATGTATTTTCGAACAAAATTCATTTTGACATTTTCCTTTTTGGGAAAGCTTCTAATTAGTTCAAAGTTTATTTATGGAAATTTTGAAAAAACCTGGACTTTATTTGCAAAAGTTTTGACTTTTGAATTCTTTAAGCAAAAATCATGCCTACAAAGTGAATTCTTGCGTCTATTTTCAGTGCTAACTGTTTTTTGGAAAATTCTTTTTCAAAAGGACCTGTAATATCCGAAAGTATGTTTCTACAAAATTTGAAATAATTCCAACTATATTTGCAAAAGTTGTGGCCTTTTTACTCTTTGGTCAATGAGTTCTGAAAATTCAGACTTCATCATGCTTTATCTGGAAACCCAATAGTGATAGTCATATTTGCATTTGTGATGGTTTTATTACCAAACCGATAGTGATATAATAACTTCCATCGGTTTTTCTAAACACCGATAGTAATATTTGTTTCCTATTTGTAGCTGCAATTTTCTTAACACCAACATTTCTATCGGTTTTATCTAGAAACCGATAGTGGTAGGTACAAATATTTGTATCAGTTTATCAATAAAACCGATAGTGATAATTTCATAAATTTGTATCGGTTTATTCACAAAATCGATAGTGATATTGGCCTACATTTGTATCAGTTTTTTCACAAAACCGATAGTGATATGACCATATTTGTATCGGTTTTCACGAGAACCAAAAGGAATAGTCCTCTAGCGGTAATTAACTTAATACTAGTATTTCTATCGGGTTTTTCTCTATCTGATAGTGATATGTATGTATATTTGTATCAGTTCATTCATAAAACCGATAGTATTGTAGTGCTATTTGTGTCGGTTTTCCTTGAAAATCGATAGTATTGTAGTGCTATTTGTGTCGGTTTTTACGGAAAACCGATAGTAATGATTTCACATTTGTGTTAGTTTTCCTTGAAAACCGCGGTATTGTAGCACTATTTGTGTCGATTTTTACGGAAAACCGATTGTAATTATTTCACATTTGTGTCGGTTGTTTCTTGAAAATCGATAGTATTGTAGTGCTATTTGTGTTGGTTTTGATGAAAAACTGATAGTAATGATTTCACATTTGTGTCGGGTTTTTTCCAACCGATAGTAGTATATTTATATTTGTGTCGGTTTTGCGATGGGCAAACACAATTAATACCCCTTAGCTTAAGTCAGATTTTTCGAACAAGCTCTCACACTTGCCTTGCCTTATTTTTCCCTAGCTCCCGTTCCTGAAGCTCCCGCGCGGCGCCCTCTCCCCCTCCCTCCCACGGCGCTCGCTGCCTCCCCCATCGCTCGCTCCCCTACCGCAGCAAACACTAGGTACGGGGTCCACCCGACGGCTCCGAGGTCCCCCCGCCGTCGCCTCCACGAGGTCCACTCGCAATCGCCTCCGATGTCGCTCTTCGACTCTGAGTTCCCCACGTGAGCCTCCTGCTCCGTGGTGGCGCCCCCTCCATCGACCGACCCCCTGCCGTCGGTCACTTCCGAGCTCCCCCAACCGAGCGATTCCCCAAGTCTTCTATTATGTATTCTCACTCTGAATATATCTCAACTCTGAATATCTATAGTCTAATGTAACCTTGAAATAACATGTCAAGTATTAATAGAGCTGGGTAAAAGCCTTCTACCTAAAGAGACATGCCAACTTGCTAAATTGATATTCATTCTGCAGAGTGCATTTACGAAATATGCTTGCTACCATATGCTATTTCTACAAAGGTGCAATTTATTACAAGTAATTGAGCATGATAAGCTAAAGTAGTCTATTTATATCCATATGGGAGGGTTCTTGACAATCATATATTCGATGTGAAGGAAGCGTGGAAGATTGATCTTGAGAAAGCCATTTGTGTATGCGTGTTTATGTGCCGTGTCGGGGGCGATGGGTGTCTTACACATAGCGTGGTATATTAGGTGGAGTCATTACTATATTAGTGAGAAGATATGCAACAAGTTGAACCCGTATTACAAGGACCAATTACTCGTGCTGAAACACGGCGACTCAATTATCAGGTGAATACGTTCCTAGGCTTTGATACAAATGATTCACAGAATGGAATGCTATTTAATCCTTGTGATGATCTTATTATTCTTAGGAACCAAGGAGAAGGACCTCGAAGCGCCAAGCATGAAGCCAGGTTGTCATGTGCATAGTTCGACTAGGATTCAGCCTCCTGACATCACCAACTTAAAATGGCCATAACTTTTGATCCACAAGGGTGTTCGGGGCAAATGAGTACTTGATTGAAAGCTTTCTTCGCTCTCTTTCCAATGGATCTAGTTCCACTTCCAAATTTCCATCTGAGCTGTCTGGAATCTGCAAAACAAATCATGTCACTTTTCCTGTCCAAGTCAAAGTGGGCCTTGGACCTTGTAATCAAGTTGTATTCAGTCTCCCTAGGTTTTGGACGACCTCCTCCTTTTCTTATCTCATAAATAGCCAACTGCACCCTCATCTCGATTTGGGATTTTGTTTGATTAGTTTAGCCAAGTGCAAACTTTGAGTCTTCGAGTTGTGCTGGACAGCCACCTTGTCAAGACCTTCAATAGAACCCCACCCTGTTTTGCCTTCATTCATATTCACTATTTCAGATTGCTATTACTATTGTTCTTGCTTATTCTTGGTTGCTTGCGGGAATTGAACCTCGTGTTCGGGTTGATCGTTCCACGGCAAGATCAATAACCCTCGGAGTTGGTTTAACGATTGCTAAGGTGCATCGTCGTAAATGCGTTGTAGTCGGATCGTCAAAGTCGGTTCCACCAAATCGATAGTTATCGCTCTCATCAAAAGATCGAGGACACAACTTTACATCAATAGTAGTGAAGGTGTACTTATCAACCTTCACCTACTAGAGGTGGACCAAATGGCACTAAAGCAGGGGATCTTGAAAGTACATAGTCAAACTCCAAATCTCTTCTATGAACCCATAGTAGGAGCTCTTCGTCAACAAGCGGTATTGAGGCATCTATCACGGACACCGCTGATTACAGTTTAATGGTCCTCATATCACGATCTCTCGTGTAAAATATGTACACATTTAAGTCGTATCCTTTTCATATCACAACTATAAATGTTGGCCCTTTTCCAACCATGTTAGTGTATCACCTAACAAGCTCCTAGTGATGGGTCACTCCTTCAACCATTTGTTAAGCGAAGGTTGTGTTGTCTCGTGATTCAAGGCATTTGCCGCACTAAATTCTCTTGCAATAGCGATGCTTGTGCTCGTTGATATATGGGGACACTATAGCCATATGTTGCAAAACCATAAAATGGGATTGAGTACATGCAACGGATCGAGCGTGATTGCTTTCCTTCCAATGGTTTCGATACCCTCGAGCCTTATCTCTCTCACAAGGTGAATAATGAGATAGATCATGATACTGAAAAATGACGGAGGAAAATACATCTCAAGATTACATAGAGTCATCACCACCTTGGCCTGCAAAGAATCTAGTCCTTGAGGATCGATGACCTTCTAAACAATTGTGTTAAAGAAATAACATAGCCTCGTATTGTCCCCAGAACCTTGATTGGCAAAATACTTTTAATTGCAACGAGGAGCATCGTGTTATCTGAACATGACAATCATGAGACTTCATGCTAATTAATTTCAATCTTGCATCGAAACAAGTATATTCATGTTGGAGGAATGCAGTATAGAACTTTCATACCATGCAAGTATTGCCATAGTTCAATTCTCTTGGCCTTGGGTGAGTGTAACAAGTAGGTTCATAGTGCGTTACGCCTTTATTAGTTTTTCGATACTAACTCAGATCGATGCCCATATTGACCAAGTCATGCAGTACATTCATACCATCCTTTGTTTTTCCGTTAATGTTTAGTAAGAGACCAATCAAACTATCACATAAATTCTTCTCTGCATGCATGATGTCGATGTAATTCTGAACTTCTAGGTGCTCCCAATAAGGTAGGTCCCAAAATATTGATCTCTTCTTCTAGATGCTCTTCTCACGGGTCCTTGATTTATATCCCTTTCTATGCACAACATCCAAATTCTTAATCATATCATAAACATCTCTCCCATTTAAAAGGCCTTGGGCTGAACCATCCTCGTTCCTTAGTCAAATTGCTTCTTTATCTTGCGATATGGGTGTCTCGTCCAAAGGAACCTATGGTGGCGCATGTACATAATTTTCTTGAGTGATTCAACAACACACATTGGTATCATCTAAGTAGTGAGTCTGGACTTTGGCTCCTTTTGTACTCTAGTCAAACAGTTAGCAAGAAATTTGGATAATCATTTATGGTGCAAAACAACAAGCAATATAAATTGAAGTTCTCTCATTTATCGCATCCCATATGTGTACCACATGAACCTATAGTGTTTTAGATCTTCCACCAATGGTTCTAGGTACACATCAATATCGTTCTCAGGCTGCTTGACCCTTGGATAAGTATGGTCGACAAAATGTACTTTTGCTTCACAGACAACCAAGGAGGAAGGTTGTAGATATAGAGATTCACGGGCCAAGTGCTATATAAATCTACTCATATTTTGAAATGATTTAGCCCATCTGCGCTCAATCCAAACCTTATATTCCTCAGTTCCTCCTTTGAATTCTTCAAACCTCCTATTGATGTTTCTCCTTTGGGCAAAATCGTGGGTGTCTTATCATTCCATTATTCTTACGCTCCTCAGAGTGCCAGCCATGTGATTTTTCTTCCTTTGGGTTATGAAAAGCGCTTCAATTGGGAAATGTAACACCCTAAAATTTGCTCTAATTTAAAATTTGGAGTATTTTGGTTTTGAGAATTTGAGAAATTAATAGAATTTAATTTTGATTTACTCATTTCGACCTTTCTTAAATTCAATTAAATTCATGCAAAATTTTACATAAAGTTTTATTGAAAATATTTTATTTGAGTTCCAACTATCTCAAAGTATTTTCGAATTGTTTTGGAATTTTTCGATATTTTACTATTTTCTTTGGCCAAAACTATTTTCTCGAATTATTTTATTCAAAAGGATTTAAAATCCATGAGCGATTACTTGGGCGAAACCTTGATCGGCCCGACATTTGCTTCAACCCGGCCGTCGTCGGCCCGCAAAGCCAGCGCGCCAAAACCCTAACCGCCCGTTGCTTTCGCCGTTGGATCGACACCGTGCGGTCAAGAAACCACCACATCGCCGCCGCCTCGCCCATTGGATCGCTGCATGCGGGCGCTCGAGATTTTGCCACAGCGCTTCTTCCTCGCG
This sequence comes from Otatea glauca, assembly GCA_036346275.1. Classification (NCBI taxonomy): domain Eukaryota; kingdom Viridiplantae; phylum Streptophyta; class Magnoliopsida; order Poales; family Poaceae; genus Otatea; species Otatea glauca. The sequence goes on from CM070713.1 coordinate 22,767,418, forward strand.
AGATCGTCGAACAACGGCCGCTGCATGTCCGCGTTTCACGAGGATTGCGCGCCGCGTCGGCGCTATTTAGTGCGCCAGCGCCTCGTTCACCATAAAAGCTTCGCCGTAGTTGTTCCCTTTGCGCCGCCGTTGTTCGCCGCCGTCGGTCCATCTCCGCCGTCGCCAAGGCCACCGAATGCGGCGCCACGAGACTCGTCGAACACGCGGATCTTCACGCGGAGAAGCCCGTAGCGCCGCGTCGCGCGTCGTCTTCTTCCTCTCCGGTGAGATCTCGCCGCCGCGACATCACCGCCAGACCGAGCCGTCCACCGTCCGTCGTCGCCCGAGCGCGGTTCGTCCGTCGCCACAATAGTAATCTTCATCTTCACTCTTGGTAGTTGGATTTAATCAATGGTTTAGATTGCTTCGCTTAGATTCCGCGTCGGTTTATTTGACCATCGGATCTAGATCGTAGGGTGTTTACCTTCAGCGTCACGTAAGTGTCGCGGCCGCGTGTTGCGCCGTAGTAAGCGAGCCGATAGCCTTGGCTCATCTCGGTCGTTCATTTTGAATCGTCGGCGAGATTACACGAACCCTCGCCCGAATCGAGGATCGGGCATGTGCGCCGTTGGTAGAACCGGACCAAATCGACCGCCCGATTTTGAGCGGCCGTCGCGATGTCGGCGCGTGTCGTTGCGTAAAACCGGCGTCGCGATGGCGGCGCGGTGCTAGCCGTTGGATCAGAGGCACCGTTCGATCGTGGCGTGGCGTGTGGGAATCGGCGTCACCGAGCGCGCGAGCATAAGATCGGCCGTTGGTTTTAGCGAGCGATGCGGATTTTGCGCGTGTCGCGTCGGGATTGGCTGCGTGTCGTTCTTTGGCGCCCGTCTTGCGTCGGTGGTGCCGCGACGCAGTGCCGCGATCCACGGTGGACCAAAGCGGTCGTGGACCCGATCCATAGACACGGCGGCGTGGCGACCTCGGGCATGCCGCGTGTCGTCTTGGCGTCATCACAAGCGTCATAAATATTTTTATATATAAAAATATTTGGCGAAATTCTTTTCTGTGCTGGCGTCATCATGATGCGATGCTAACATAATAAATGCAATTTTCAGTATAGAAATAATTGAAAAATCGGATTTTCTAATTTCTATATTTTGATTTTATTCAAACTTCAAATGACTATAACTTTTGCATTTTAACTCGGATTTGGGTGATTCAAATTTCTAAAAATTCATAAAATTGTGATATCTTTAATGGTGAATTTTAATTGAATTTTGGAGGTCATTTAGTCTTCAGTATTAGCTATTTATTGCATATTTTGTTTGTTCGCGTGAGCGCAAATTTGCTAGAAGGTTTGAGGAAGAGTTAAGTCGCTCAAGATCAAACTTGAACGACCAGCAACTCTTTGAAGGCAAGTGATGCTTTCATCATTTTGATCCTAGATTTTAAAATGTAATTTATGCTTTGAAATTATGCATGCTTATTTATTAAAAATAAATTTAAATTAATTTGGGGTAATGTAGTTAATCAACCCATTTTATTATGCCACCTAGAAATTATTAATTGTATGCCTAAATCATTGTCACCCTAAGTTTGATTGTATTAATTGGATGTTAATATTGTGCCAACATGGAAGTCTAGACCGTGAGTAGATGCTTAGCCTTGCCTTGAATCATGAGTGGTCTTTCGAGAAAATTCTACAATACTAATTAAAGAAATATTAAGTGTATTTTGAAAGTGGTGTGATGATGCCACATGATGAGTTTGAGATACAGAGACCTGTGTGGTTCCGTACTGATGTTGAGTTATTGCTGGCATGTGTTGCACAATAATCAACTGAGTGGGAAATGATTTAGACTGAGGCAAGTGGCAAGAGGCTGTGTGCAAGGTGGGCGTGTGTGGCGGTGGGTTATGAGTGTTGTGAGTCTGTGTGCCACAATGGGTGCATGTGCCACTTTGTTGAGTATTGGAAGTCTTGCCTTGGTCGATTAAGGACTTCACCTTGCAAGCCTTTGATCTGAGTCACCGTACAACCACATGTACGGTATGGGACAGACCTAGTTGATTAGGGTTACGATATCTTTCCTCGATACCTCGGGGTGGCGGTGCAGGGGTGTATGCATGCGGGGCGTGCACGTACTACGGCTTGGTGCCCATCCAGCGGTGATTGACTTGTCCTATACTTGGCTCTGTGTGAAAGTGATAGTGAGGGTATCTGGAGAGGTTCTTTGGTTAAGGTAGAGGTCTGAAAAGCTTTGTTGCGGACAATCACTTGTGTGGTGGCGGGTGTATCTTGTGGGTAAAGTGTACAACCTCTGCAACGTGTCAAAACTATTCGAATAGCCGTGCTCGCGGTAATGAGCATTGCTCGGGGATTACAGTCAAGGGTTAGATCTTCAAAAACAAAATGTGGAAAGGGTGGTTGTGTGCCAGTGTTAAAATGAGCTATTAAAGTGTGTGCGAGAATTTTGAAGAAGAACCATTTGAAGAAATTAGTACTATTTATAGCATTCCTTTGCTTTAATCTAAATAAAATCTTGGTTTAAAAATCTTGTTTGATGCAAAAGAACCAATTAAGCCAATCCTTTGGAATAAGCTTTGCATATAGTAATATGCTTGCATTTTGTGCATCACTTGTTGAGTGCCTTGTGTACTCCCCCTCCTTGCTTATTAACCCCAACATCGGTGGAGAGTCGACACCGGCGTGGGAGGAGAATGCGTTGAGGATCCGGGCAATTGGGGACAAGCCCGATCGGTTGCACTGTGGCAAGTTGAAGCTTCCACGACATTTATTTTTATCCCTCTGCTATTTCATTTACTCTGAATAATGTAAGCCCTGCGTGGCTGATTTTATGTAAGGAGACCATGAGGTCGTACAACTCAGTTTATTTAAGTGTTTGCACTATTTATTGTTATAACGCTGTGAATGTATGTGATGTGCAACCACAGTAAGGCTGTGTGTCTTGGCGTGATCTGGGTAGCACAGAATACAGAGAGTCGGTTGTAGATTCGGGGCCCGGCGGAGGTGGTATCAGAGCGGTGTGTGTAGGTCTTGACCTAAACTATATTAGTTGTACCTAGGAGGATAAAACTATTTTCTAAAACTTAATCAACTTGAGCAAGAATATCAATGAAATCTCGACTTATCTTTTCTTCCTTGCTTCATACCTATCTTTGAATTCTTATTATTATTATTTTATGTTTAATTTAAATGAAGTCTGTTTTGGCGGATGAGGATGATCCACACCTATGGAGGCCTTTGGAGGATCGCCGTTGAGTTATGGCGTATGATCACGGTGCTTGGAGGATTTGACAGAACCGCTTTATCGGGGACCACGGTGGTACGGGCGAGGACTTGATATCGCTTGGGATGTCAAGATTACGATATATGCCGGGGAGAGGACAAGGCGAGCCGTCCTATTTACATCACGATCGGGAGGTCTTCTTTTGAGGCGGGATCCGAGGCAGCAGCGTCTGGCGGCGCGGCGGTTACCCGCACCTACTCCGCGAGTTGGAGGCAGCATCTTTCGTCACCATCCGCGCCGAGACAATCGTTTTGACAGGATGGAGCTTTTGGAGGAAGGCGCCACGATCACTCACTGGCGAGTATGTCATCACCGGGAGGGCGCCTTGGGCGAGGCAGATCCGAGGCGTAGAGTACCGCGGCGAGTCACGGGCGAGATCCAAGCTGCGGGAGGGCTTAGCACACTCCATGCGAGAAGATCCGGGAGTTGGAGATGGCTCTGTATGGACCGAGCACAGAGCGATCCTGGGCTGCGATCGGACCGGAGGAACGAGCGGGAGGCACGGTCGAGGCCGTCGGCACGCGAGGAGTAAGCAGCCGAGGGACCAGAGTCGATGGGGTCATTTGCACCGATTGCGATGAGGTCATCAAGACCAGTTCGCCTCGATGCTAGAGCACCCACGGTGTATGCTCGGGGAGCCGCGGCCGGGTTGGCTCGATGGTGATCGAGTCTAGTCGAGGTAGTGTCGAGAATCAGTGTTTGAGTCACGTCTTTTGCTTGAGTCACCATTAGGTGTGAGTCGTTGTGGAGTCCTCGTTGCTTACTTGTTTTTGCTTGTGAGTGTCTCGTATGTGTTGCATTGCCCTTAGGCACTTGTGAGCAACCATACTACCTTATATTATATCAATAAAGTTGCTAAATAATTTAAGTTACACTGTTTCCCCACATAAGTTCTTTTACTTGTCTATGCTTTCTTCTTTTCTTAACCTTGGAAGTTTGCAGCGGATGGTGAGGACTCATGAAAACATTGGAGCCAGTGAGTGGAGTGAATCGGGTTGACAACGGAATGAGAGCCAATCCCTCAGCGCGCAAGTCGATATCACGAGAATCAGGGAGCCTTTACGGCTGCCCAAACTCAACTTATGAACACGATGGTACAGACCATGCGGCAAATATCCAATCGGTGCTGCGAATGTTCAACCTAGGGGTAATCATGGACCACACCCTACTCAAGGTTATCGAGTTTATGCGAACTCGTCCACCCACCTTCTCGGCAATGCCAATCCGATGGAAGCGGACGATTGGCTAAGGACAATTGAAAGGAAGCTGCACATTACCCGGTGTGTGGGACATGAGAGGTGCTCTATGCCTCTCATCAACTCGAAGAAGGCTAGCGAGTGGTGGGAAAACCTGCGACTCATGACCCGAGTGTTACGTGGGAGGAGTTCACCTCCGCTTTACGCCAATACCATGTACAGGGTATCATGGATCTTAAGAAAGAAATTTGAGCCTCAAGCGGGGTAGCCAATCGGGGCGATTACTTGAATAAGTTTACCCGTTGTACGCTCGCACGAGAAGGCGTAGCTACGAGATAAGGCGGACAATCCCGCTTTATGAAGAGGATTAAGCGCGGATTGCGGTGGGGTGATCACCCACATTCCACGACTTTCAAGAGCTAGTTAACAAGGCTCTTATTTTGGAGGACAAGCGCCGAAAGTTGGATGACAACGAAGCGCGAGAATGGCGCAACAAGCGAGTCATCGGGGCGGCGAGGCGAGGCGGCACCCCAGCAGTTCATCGGTACTAGCCGAGGCGGTGGCGAGGCACCTGCTGCCAAATCGTCGATGGGTCGAATGCCCACACTCCGGCCGAACCGTGAGTACAGTGGAGGAACCTCGCGACGGCGAAGGCGTTGTTATCAACGCAGCGAGTTGGGGCACTTTGCCAACAAGCGCCCGCGAAAGGAGTGCCACCCGGTCCGTTTTAACACAGGGAACACACCGCAAGGACTCCGCGCCAATTGTGAACCGTGCGGCATCACCATCGACAACTCCATCTCAAGCAACCGCCGAGGCCGAGCTAATCGCATCACTGCGGATGAGGTGTAGAATGAAACGGACGTTATCTTGGGTAAGTTCCTAGTAAACTCGATTACCGACTCTTTGTTTTATTCGATTCCAGAGCTTCACATTCGTTTATTTCCCGAGATTTTGCTGTTCAAAATGATATGGATATAGTAAATCTTAAATGTGTGCTTATAGTCCAATCCCCTGGATCAGAACTCCGAACTAAAGTAGGATGTTACGGGGTAAGACTAATAATTAATGGAGTTGAGTTCCTAGCGAACTTAATCGTCCTTAATACCCAAACCCTGGATGTTATCCTGGGAATGGATTGGTTAACCAAACACAAGGCCGTGCTGGACTGCGGAAAAAGAGTTATATCAATTGAGAGCGGAAGGGAGAAGGGTTGAGTTTGAAGCAAAAGTAGTGCGAGATGGACAATTAATGGTCAACGACATGAAGGCTGTCGACTTGGAGGAAGTTTCCATAGTTAATGAATATCCGGATGTTTTTAGGAAGATTTACTGGAATGCCGCGGATAGAGATATCGAGTTCGTGATAGAGCTTGTTCGAGGACAGCTCAATAGCTAAAGACCTTACGGGATGTCCTTTGAGGAATTGGTGGAAATGAAGAAGCAAATTGAAGAGCTGCTTTGGAAAAGGATTCATAAGACCTAGTTCATCGCCATGGGAGCACTGTCTTGTTAAGTCAAGAAGAAGGATGGGAGTTTTAGGATGTGTATAGACTATCGTGCACTTAATGATGTGACGATAAAGAATAAGTATCCGCTACCGGGATCGGCGATCTTTTGATCGATTGAGAGGTAGGAGTCTTCTCCAAAATTGATCTCCGATCGGGATACGATCAATTGAAGATCCGATCGGGAGATATTAGAAGCTGCATTTTCGTCAAGATATGGACATTCTGAGTTTCTGATGATGTCTTTTGGTTTGACAAATGCACGGCATATTTCATGAACTTAATGAATAAGGTTTTCATGGAATACTTGGATAAGTTAAATCGTCGTGTTTATTGATGATATTCTTGTCTATTCCAAGACAAGAGAAAGCCTGTAGAACATTTAAGGTTAGTTCTTGAAAAGTTGAGAGAACAACAGTTGTTTGCAAAATTTAGTAAATGTGACTTACGGAAGAATAAGATTGAATTTCTTGGACACATAATGGCAGAGAAGGAGTTGTGGTAGATCCAAAGAAAGTGGAGCGATTTTGCATTGGGAGCGACCAAAGGCGGTAACCCAAATCTGTAGTTTCCTTGGAATGGCGGGATATTACCGTCGTTTCATCGAAGGATTCTCCACAATTGCGAGACCTCTTACGCAATTGTTGAAAAGGAAAAGAAATTCTTATGGACACACGAGTGTGAGAAGAGCTTTCGGGAGTTGAAGAAAAGATTAACATCGGCTTTGTATTAGTTTTACACGCGTTCATCAAGGCTTGACATCTATTGTGATGCATCGCGTCGAGGATTGGGATGCGTGTTGATGCAAAGCAGGAAGGTAATTGCCTATGCATCGAGGCAATTGAGGCCACATCAGGAGAACTATCCGACTCATAATTTGGAATTGGCTGTTGTAGTGCATGCCCTAAAATATCTGTCACCATCTCGTCGGAAATAGATGTGAAGTGTATACCGATCATAAAAGTCTTAAGTATATCTTCACATAAGTGACCTAAATATGAGGCAAAGAAGATGGCTTGAGTTAATCAAATATTATAATGTTGGAATTCACTACCATCATGGTAAAGCCAGCGTAGTGGCGGAGCATATGAGCGAAAGAACCACGATGTAAGCATCTTTGTTGGAAACAAGTCGAGCGAGAATTGTGTAAGGATTTCAGAAATTAGAAGCTGGAAATGGTACGGAAGGATTTTTAGCAACCTTGGAAGTAAAACCTACGGAAGATCAAATTAGAGAAGGCGAGAAAGATGACGACAAAATCAAGAGAATTAAGGACAAGATGGATGCGAGCAAGGCAAAGGATTTCAAACTGGATGAGAAGGGTACTATGTGGTTTAAAGAAGCGCATTTGTGTGCCGAATAAAAAGGAATTGAAGCGAGATAATTTTGGAGGCCCATGACTCCAAGTACTCAATTCATCGAGGAAGTGCGAAAATGTATAAAGATTTAAAGGAAAGATTTTGGTGGCCAAGCATGAAACGGGAAGTCGTCGAATATGTTGCATTATGTGACATATGCCAAAGAGTCAAAGCTATGCACCAGAGACCAGCAGGGCTATTACAACCCCTAAAGATACCTGAATGGAAATGGGAAGAGATTGGTATGGATTTCATAAGGTTGCCCAGGACTCAAGGGGGATATGATTCCATATGGGTTATAGTAGATCGTTTAACTAAAGTGGCACATTTCATACCGGTAAAGACCACTTATTAGGAGACCGGTTAGCGGAACTTTATATGGCACGAATTATGCATTTGCAGAGTGCAGAAAAGATAGTGTCGAGACGAGGTACCCAATTTACCTCCGATTTTGGGGTAAGCTACATGAGGCAATGGGGACTCGTTTGAACTTGATCTGACCTACCATCCGTGAGACGGATAGTCAAGCGAGAGGGTTAACCAAATATTGGAAGATATCTTGAGAGCTTGTGCCTTAGCATATTCCACTACAGGATAAGTGTTTGCCCTATCTTGAGTTCGATTACAATAACGATTACCAAGCGAGTTCTGAGATGTCTCCATTTGAAGCTCTGTATGGCGATCTGTCGAACACCATTGAAGTGGAATGAGGCAATTGAGCGGCATGTTTTTGGACGGACATTCTTCAAAAGTGGAAGAGCGGTCGCCATGATCGAGAGAAAGGCGAAGATTGCCCAATCAAGGCGAGAAAAGCTATGCCGACAATCGTCGCGAGAATTGAGCTTTGAACACGAAGATTATGTATATCTCGAGTTCGCCACTCAAAGAGTCGAAGGTTTCACGCAAAGGAAAGCTCACACCCGGATATGTCGGGCGTTCAAAATCTGAGCCGTAGAGGACAAGTTGCATATCAATTGGGTTGCCACAGTCCTTGGCGAGTGCATGTCGTATTCCATGTGTCTCAATTGAAGAAGTGTCTCCGAAGTGGGAGGAGCAAACACCTTTGGAGGCAATTGAGTTGCAAGAAGATCGACTTACAAAGAGCATCGGTGAAGATTCGGACATAATGGACATAGAGACAAGGAACAAGTCAACACGGTTCTGCGAGTTGATGGAGCAACCATTCGGAAAGTGAAGCAGCGTGGGAGCGAAGAAGACCTAAAGAAGGAGTTTCTGACTGTTTCTTTAGCCAACCACGAATCTCGGGGCGAGATTCCGTTCTGAGGAGGTTTGTAACACCTAAAATTTGCTCTAATTTAAAATTTGGAGTATTTTGGTTTTGAGAATTTTGAGCAATTAATAGAATTTAATTTTGATTTACTCATTTCGACCTTTCTTGAATTCAATTAAATTCATGCAAAATTTTATGCAAAGTTTTATTGAAAATATTTTATTTGACTTCAATGCCTCAAAAAATTTCGAATTTTTTGGAATTTTTCGATATTTTACTATTTTCTTGGCCAAAACTATTTTCTCGAATTATTTTTATTCAAAAGGATTTAAAATCCATGAGCGAGTGCTTGGGCGAAACCTTGGTCCGCCCAGCCGTGTCGTCGGCCAGCGCAGCCCTGTGCCAAAACCCTAGCGCGGCGCTGCTTGCCGCCCGTTGGATCGGCATCGTGCGGTCAAGAAACCACCACGTCCTTAGCCGCCTGCGCGGTTGGATCACTTGCATGCGGGCGCTCGGATTTCGCCAAGTCGCTTCTTCCTCGCGAGATCGTGAACAGCGGCCGCCTGCATGTCCGCTTCGTTCGCCGAGGATTGCGCGCCGCGTCGGCGCTATTTAGTGCGCCCGCTGCCCCGTGTTGCGCACACCTAGATCGTCTGTAGCCTAGCGCACGCCTCCCGAGATACCTCCGTTCGCGCAAAAAGCTTGCCGTAGTTGTTCCCTTTGCGCGCTTGTTGTTCTTCGCCGTCGGTCCATCTCCGCCGTCGCCAAGGCCACGAATGCTGACCGCCACAGACGCATCGAGCAGGCTAGATCTTCCGCGGGAGAAGCCCGTGGCGCCCGCGTCGCCGTCGTCTTCTTCCTCTTGGTGAGATCTCGCCGCGGCGACATCATCGCCAGTAGAAGCTTTGTCCACCGTCCGTCGCGCCGAGCGCGCAGTTCGTCCACATCGCCACCCGGTAATCTTCATCTTCACTCTTGACCGTTGGATTTAATCAGCGGTTTAGATTGCTTCACTTAGATTCACGTCGGTTTATTTGACCGTCGGATCTAGATCGTAGGTGTTTACCTTCTTGCGTCACGTAAGTGTCGTAGCCGTCGGATGCGCGCGCGTGTCGTGCGCGATAAGCCAAAGCCGATAGCCTTGGCTCATCTCGGTCGTTCGTTTTGAATCGGCGGCTAAGATTACGAACCCTCGCCGAATCGAGGATCGAACGCGTCGCGCGTTGGTGGGAGCCGGACCAAATCGACGACCGCGATTTTGAGCGAGCGTTGCGATGTCGGCGCGTGTCGTTGCGTAAAACGAGCATCGCGATGGCGGCGCGGTGCTGGCCGTTGGATCCGAGGGCACCGTTCGATGCGTGGCGCGTGGCCATGCGGGAATCGGCGTCACCGTCCGCGCGAGCATAAGATCTAACCATTGGTTTTAGCGAGCGTGCGGATTTTGCCGCGTGTCGCTTCGGGATTGGCTGCGCATCGTCGTTGACACCACGGCTTGCGTCAGCTGGTGTCGGGCATAGTGCCGCCAGTCCACGGTGGACCAAAGCCGATCGTGGACCCAGTCCATAGACCTGAGCGACGTGGCAGCCTCTGGGCATGCCACGTGTCGTGCTGACGTCATCACAGACGTCATAAATATTTTTATATATAAAAATATTTCGGCCAAAATTCTTTTCCGTGCTGACGTCATCATGATGCAATGCTGACATCATAAATGCGATTTTTCAGTATAGAAATAATTCGGAAAAATCGGATTTTCTAATTTCTGTATTTTCAGATTTTATTCAAACTTCAAATGACTATAACTTTTGCATTTTAACTCGGATTTGTGTGATTCAAATTTCTAAAAATTCATAAAATTGTGATCTCTTTAATGGTGAATTTTAATTGAATTTTTGAGGTCATTTAGTCTTCAGTATTAGCTATTTATTGCATATTTTGTTTGTAAGCGTAGGCGCAAATTTGCGAAAGGTTTGAGGAAGAGTTAGTCGCTCAAGATCAAACATCGAACACGATCAGCAACTCTTTGAAGGCAAGTGATGCTTTGATCATTTTGATCCCATATTTTAAAATGTAATTTATGCTTTGAAATTATGCATGCTTATTTATTAAAAATGAATTTAAATTAATTTCGGATAATGTAGTTAATCAACCCATTTTATTATGCCACCTTGAAATTATTAATTGTATGCCTAAATCATTGTCACCCTAAGTTTGATTGTATTAATTGGATGTTAATATTGTGCCAACACGGGACGCTAGACCGTGAGTAGATGCTTAGCCTTGCAACGAATCATGAGTGGTCTTTCCGGAAAATGCTACAATACTGATTAAAGAAATATTGAATGTGTTTTGAAAGTGGTGTGATGATGCCACACGATGAGATTGAGATCTGAGAGACACATGTGGTTCCGTCGATGTTGAGTTATTCTTTGCATGTGTTGCACAATAATCAACTGAGTGGGAAATGACTTAGACTGGGGCAAGTGGCAAGAGGCAGTGTGTGCCAGGTGGGCGTGTGTGGCGGTGGGTTATGAGTGTTGTGAGTCTGTGTGCCACAATGGGCTGTGTGCCACTGTTGAGTGCTGGAAGTCTTGCCTTGGTCAGTTAAGGACTTCACCTTGCAAGCCTTTGATCTGAGTCACCCGTACAACCACATGTCTCGTATAGGACAGACCTAGTTGATTAGGGTTCTGGTATCTTTCCTCTGCTACCTCGGTGTGGCGGTGCTGGGAATATGTCTGTGCGGGGGCGTACACGTGCTACTGACTTGGTGCCCATCCAGCGGTGATTGAGGCTATCCTATACTTGGCTCTATGTGAGGAAGTGATAGTGAGGGTATCTACGGAGAGGTTGTTTGGTTAAAGTAGAGGTCTGAAAAGCTTTGTTGCGGACAATCACTGTGTGGTGAGAGACTTTATCTTGTGGGTAAAGTGTACAACCTCTGTAAGTGTCAAAACTATTGAATAGCCGTGCTTTCATGTAATGAGCATTGCTCGGGGATTACAATCAAGGGTTAGATCTTCAAAAACAAAATGTGGAAAGGGTGGTGTGTGCGGTGTTAAAATGAGCTATTAAAAGGCGTGTGTCGAGAATTTTGAAGAAAAACCATTTGAAGAAATTAGTACTATTTATAGCTATTCCTTTGCTTTAATCTAAATAAAATCTTGGTTTAAAAATGTTGTTTGATGCAAAAGAACCAATTAAACCAATCCTTTGGAATAAGCTTTGCATATAGTAATAGCTTGCATTTTGTGCATCACTTGTTGAGTGCCTTGTGTACTCACCCCTCCTTGCAATTAACCCCAACATCGGTGGAGGAGTCGACACGGCGTGGGAGGAGAATGCGTTGAGGATCGGGGCAATTGGGGACAAGCCCGGTCGATTGCTGTGGCAAGTTGAAGCTTCCACGATATTTATTTTTATTCATTTGCTATTTCATTTACTCTGAATAATGTAAGCCTGCGTGGTGATTTTGTGTAAGGAGACCATAAGGTTGTACAACTTCAGTTTATTTAAGTGTTTGCACTATTTATTATTATCTTGTTTGTGAATATGCGTGATGTGCAAACCTGTAAGATTGTGTGTGCTGGCGTGATCCTGGATTGTCACAGAATACACAGAGGTTCCGGATTTGCAGATTCGGGGCCCGACAGGAAATTACAGGCATATACCACGCCACCTTAGCAGGAGGTTCTTTCTTCACCTCGATGCCCTCATCGTCGTCATCTGATTGATTCTTACGCTTGTACCGGGTTGTGTTGCACATCCGACATATATGCAAATTTGCATACTCTTTGCGGTAGAGGATACAGTCATTCTGACATGTATGTATTCTTTCTACTTCTATTCCCAAGGGACAAAGAACCTTTTGGCTTTATAGGTGGTTTTGGGCAACTCGCTTCCCTTCGGAAGCATGTCCATTAAGACACCTAACAGCGTCGTGAAACTATTGCCGGACTAACCGTTGCTTGCTTTCAATTTCATCAATTCAAGCACAGATGATAGCCTTGTGTGTTTCCACTTACAGCCCAAGAACAAATGTTTTTTTGAGTCCTCTATCAATCCACTGGAATTTACCATACTCTCTCTCATCATGGTTCCCTTATTTATCGTGTAGCATATATCCTCATCGGAAGCACAATCAATATCATCTAGCATATCGTTGACTTCGTCGGCGTTGTTATCTCTCTTCCTATGTAATTTGCTCTTCACCATGTTGGTTCAACATGTATACCCCTTTTGAAACCTCTTAGAATCAAGTGAGCTTTGATGCTGCTGAGTTTGAAACATCCCAGACTCTTGCAGTCAATGCATAGACAAGATATAAATTGCACCCCTCCTATTAAACATATCCTCCTCCGTAGCTCTTCTAAGAGAAAAGATGCCATTAATGTACTCGGCACTTGCGGTTCTCGAGTGTACATCGACTTGGTCCATCTACACTATGCATATAACAATTAATATTAAATATTGAAGTAGACTACATATGATCTAAAGTAGTGACTAGCAAAATTAATTAAATTGAAGTAGTAGACTAGGAGTGCACATGCACATTCTTAAATTGGGCGCAAATTAACTAGCTAAACCCTTCCTAAATCCTAAACCATGATAGATCTAAATAATCTTCTCTTTATACCAAGCTATCTAGATCTAAACCAAACATCTTCAATTCTCCCTTTACCAAGCTAGCTACATCTTCAACATAATGCAATTAGATCCAATTACTACCTTAGATCATAAAGAACAAATAGATCTACACCAAGCTAAATCTAAACCATCTTCAATTCTCTCTTTACCAAGGTAGATCTTGAATATAATGCAATTAGAACCAATTACTAACCTTAGATCACCAAGAAACAAATGGATCTACAATCACTCTTCAAATCCATGGTCTCGTTTCACCAAATCGCTCACAGCCGCCCCCACCTCAAAGATAGATCTAAAAACCCTAAAAAATTGTTACTGGGTCGGGGCTCTGTATTATATATACATTAACAGGAAATATCACAGACGGTTTACTGAAAAAAACCATCATGAAGTATCACAAACAGTTTTATGTAAAAACCATATGTGATATGTAGTCATATCACAGAGACTGTTTATAGAACGAACCGTCATGATATCGACTTATCATAAGCGATTCTTAGCATAACCAATAAATTAGGCGGTCACACTAGCAAAACCATCTATTGTTAACTTTAATATAGGCGGTTTTTAAATAAATCTATAATAAAGCGTCTAATACAAGTTAGTGCGTGTACACGTGTGTTCTACGCTCTTTTTGTCCCACATGCGTGACATGAACTACTTATTGGGAAGGAAAAAAACCAGTGACAATATGTGCATGCAGTTGTCACCCAACTCATGTCACTATCTATATTTGATGAATGTTTTTGCTTATCCACTACACTAATTTCCATATCATATTTACATTCAATTGATTCGGTGCACACGCATGCATGTTTACTTATGATTTGATCATATACCCTTTAGTATAAATCCTTGTAACCAAGGTTAGCACCACCGACACAAATTCAACAACAAAAAAAAGCCCCTTTATACTTGCTCTGAATTGGGACGAGTAGAATAAACCGTTTATTATATTCTTGTATATGAGTGATATTTTACTTGTGTACATTCTCTTGCCCTTATATTAATCACTTAATTAAGCCAAGAATTTGATATTTTTTAATTAAATCCGTTTCTCTTTATTCGCAGCCAGCATGCAAAGCTTTGACGCCTGTCGCGCCGCTGGTCGTACGCACGGTTGTGTCACAGTGCGCTGGGGCCCAGCTGCAGTGAACGTAAGCATTGCGTACGGACATCGTGGTAGGCCAATGGGTGGGCCCGTTGTTGGGTGGGAGGCAAGTCTAGAGGTGGGTATCGTGCTAGCCCACGGGTCCAGCAGTCACGCGTGCCGTGTGGAGTCAGCTCACCTTCGATAAGTCCAAGCGCAACCTATTTACGATTTATGTCGGTTTAGTGCCGTGCTAGCTCGAGTTCGGTCTATTTGCATTATTACAGCGAGAGGAAAAGAGTCGGATACATACGGAGGTGAGGTAGTGGACACAAACATTGAGAAAAATGAACTAAATTTTATTCATTTTGAGCAGTGTATAGAATTACTTCCTCATTAAAACCTTACACCTGCATTGGGTACCCAAGTCTGGAGTAGCTCGTGTGCATATTCGATATCGGTGAGCATGTACTCTTTGGTCTCCATTCTCCATCTTTAGTATCTCCGTTATCTCTCCTTTCTCCTCATGCGAGAATACAAAAAGATCTTGGTATGTAAAGCGAGCCATAACATAATGCAATATCGTGGAGGCGTCATCTGCGTGCCATGCACCTTGGGCCCATCATACTTGTTTCGTCTTAGTCGTCTACATTGTAACATCCCAAAAATTTGGCTTATAATTTCGCTCATATGCTTTTGGTGATTTTACGAATTTATTGGATTTTTTCGAAATTAATTGAATTGAATTTAATTAAGTATATTGAACCTTTTGTGAAAACTAAATATATATAGATAAAGTTAATATAAAGTTTTACCAAAAATATTTTATTTGTGCTCGAATGTCTCAAAGTATTTATGAGAATTTTAGGATTTTTCTGATATTTTAATTGCTTAAAGTAGATTAATCTAATTTGGAATTATTTTAAATCAAAAAGCTTTTGAAAATCGAGTGAGCGATCTTGGGCGAATCGATCTTGTCGCGTGTCTTGACCCATCGGCGTGGGCCCGATCGGCTGCCCATTGCCTCATCGCGTGGCGTTGGATGAAGATCGGACGGTTGTCTCCTTCATGAAACCCTAGCGCCTTGCCGTTGGATTGAGATCGGCGGTCGGGATCGTTTCGCGTTGTTTTGGTAAGTTTAGATCTCGCTTGTTGATTTTGGAAAAGAGCGGATCGGATCGTATCGCCGGATCTAATCACGGCGCTCGTTACCGTCGGACGGTATCGATATCGTCTCCGATTCGGTTTTCGAATCGTCGCGCTTCTTGTCGCCGCGCGTGATTTAGGGTTGCCGTTTTAGCGCGCATCTTCGAGGCTATAAAGCGCAGCCCGCACACCAGGTTCCTCACCCAGGCGCATCGCTTGATGCTAGCCTTCGCCGTTGAGTCACCGCCGTTTAGCCCGAGCTCGCCGTAGTTTTCTAGCGCCGCCCGCTTCGTTTTCTCGCCGTTCGCCGTCGTCAAGCCGCGTTCGGCGTGTGGGTTCGATTCGGGTTCGCCACGTCGAGCCGCCGCGGAGCGACTACCTCTTCGTCGCCGGCGAGCGCGAGCGCCGTCTGGTCGTCGTCGTCCTCGTCTCCGGGAACTCAGCGCCGCCTCGACATCGCCGTGCCGAACTTCGCGGCCGTCGGATCTCGGCGGACCATCGAATCGAGCCACGTCGCCGTCTGCGATAAAGCGGCTTCGGGTAAGCGTGGCCGTTGGATCGGGGTTGTTCGGGTGAATCGCGCGCGTGTCACGATGGCGTTAGCCGTCGGATCGTCGCGCGGAATCGCGCCAGCGTGTCGAACATGTCGGCGCGGCGGCGTCGCATGACCAATCGATCTTGCGCCGCGTGTCGCGCGGTGGTGCGGCGCGCGTGGGCGCGTCCACGGTGGACGAGGCGGTTCCGTGGACCGAGTCCATGGACGAGCGGCGTGTCGGCGCTGATTGGTCGAGTCGGTGGCGTCGGCGTTGCAATAAAATCTTTTCAATAGAAAAATAATTGGAAAAATCGAAATTCTATTTTCTGTATTTTGATGTTATTCAAACTTCAAAGGCTATATCTTTTGCATTTTAACTCGGTTTGAGTGTTTCAAATTTCTAAAATTTGTAAAATCAAGATCTATTTATTGGTGAATTTTATTTTATTTTTGGAGTTTGGTTGCTCTCTGGTTTGGTGTTTATTTGCTATTTTGGCATCGTTTAGCGTAGGCGTTGAGCGCTTTCGGTGATCAGGAAGAAGATTCGTCGCTCAAGACCCAAGCTCAGATCAAGACCAGCACCTACTCCAAGGCAAGTTGTGCTTTGATCATGTTGCACCTAATTTTCACCAAATTACTATTTTGTCTTTTAAACTTTATGCATGATATTTTATGTGTATAAATGATTTCAATTAATCAGGGAATTAGATAATATGCCTATTTGAATTAAACCATACCTTGTCAATTATATGCCATGATCTATTTGTCACCTAGGATGTGGAATTATAGTTGATAATCAACATGGGCTAGTTAGATCGTCATAGATTGCTTAGCCATGCCACGTCATCACATGTGTAGAATGTCGATACTTAATCTTGACTAATGGAATATGGAACAATGTTTATGAATTGGTGTGTCATGTGTTGTCACACAATGATATCAAGTTATCGTGGCGAGGAGGTCACATCGGGATTGAAATGTTGATGGCATGTGGTGCTTGGTAATCAGCAGGGTGGTAATGATTTTAGATTGAGGCAAGTGGCAAGGCGGTGTGCCAAGGTGGGCCAGGTTTGGCGGGGTATGTGGAAGTCTTGCCTTAATCACCTTAAGGACTTAACCTTGCAAGCCTTTGACACAGTCTCTCTTGCAACCACATATGCGGAATGGGACAGACCTAGTTGAATAATTTGTGAAACCTAGATTTGATCTTGTCGTGGTGAATAGTGAGTCCCGGTTCTGGTTTAACTCACATGGCGCAAGAGGGGCCTGTTGTGGTGGTTTAACCCTTGATGTTGAAACCTTAGCGGCGATCTTGGGTCTAGGTGTAGCATTGTAAAGGCTTTGTTATGATCACTCGCCTTGGTGGTGTTTGGTTGTATCGTGTGGGTAAAGTGCATAACCTCTGCGAGTGTACAATCTATTGAATAGCCGTGCTCACGGTATTGGGCAATGCTAAAATTACTGATTAAGGGTTAGACTTTTGTTAAACAAAAACTTGTTGGGATGGCAGGTGCCATGGAAAGTGGAAAATTAATTTAGGATTGGAAACTTGGTGTATTTGAAATCTGAATTTATTAATTCTTGTATTTGTTTCTTGCTTTCCAATCTATTTATTGTATTCTTGTTAAATCTTTGCTTTATTGCAAAAATACCCTTACTAGCCATTCCTTTGGATTAAGCCAAACATATAGAATATTAGACTTGCATTATTTTGCACAACTTGTTGAGTGCTTTATGTACTCACCCCATCAACAACAACTTGGAAGAGGAAGAATCTCGCCGAGTCATGGATGAGGATTATTTGGATCACGAATGCTTAGAATCAGAGCCTCGTCGGTTGCACTGTGTGGCTGGAGCGCCAACTGCGTTTATTCTATTTCATTTGCTTCTCATTGATACTCTTTTTAAGCCTGTGAGGCATTATTCATGTAAGACAACGATTATTATTAATTAATGAAGTTTATGCTATATTTATTTGTGTGTGACTATGATAGCATCTATGTTGAGCTGTGTGCACTAGCGTGATCTGGACTAGTGCGGTATACACGAGGTCGGATTTGCAAATTCGGGTCCCGCAGGTGGTATCGAGCCATCGACTATAGGTCTTGGCCTAGGTAGTTGGTATCTCTTAGGAGTGTCCAAAATTATTTTCTAAAGAAAGCAGTAAAATTGACTAATATGAAACTCTTGGCTTATCTCACCTCCTACTCTCATCCTTGCTAAATTACCTTCTTTTCGTTGCCGTTTTGGTGGAGATCTTATTCAAAATTTTGTTTTGAATAGATGCGATCTTTAGATCCTTGAGTCAAGCGGGTGGCTATGCCATGGAGCTGTGGAGAGTTCTTCAAGTGATTGGAGGCTTTGATCGTCCGCTCTCTGAGGAAGCAAGCTGGGCGTCAGCGGTGTGCATCGGGGTTCTTACGCAAGCTGATCATCTTCGCTCGAGAGTGCGCGAGACCACGGACCGATCCACATCACCTTGAGGTTCACTTACAGTTTGGAGTTCGGAGGCTGCTAGACTTGCTCTGACGGATCGCCGCGACTCGCCTCTGAGCCGCAACACCGTATTCGACTTCACCCGACGGTGCGGCGTGCGGCGTCGACGGATCGTGGAAGGAGAGTGTGCTCTTCGGATACACCTTCTTGAGTTCGCCACCGCCCGGAGGATCACTTGAGGACCTGCGCAGAAGCGGAGACAGCGTGTGAGGCGTTGAGAGTGGCGGGCGGGAGCTTCAAAAGACCCATGACGCGGCAGCGAGTCATCGGCGGTGGAGGAGGCCTTGCGGTGGCAGAAATAGCGGACCAAGTCGTCCGGGGCGGATGAGGTCGCGAAGAAGAAGAAGAAGACCGGAAGGCGTGAGTGGGAGCACGAGGAGCAAGAAGAGTCACGAGGATAGGTTCGCACCCATGCCGGCCCACCCACGATGTATGCCGGATCGGTCTCGGCCGGGGTGGTGGATGAGTGAAGTCGATCTTAGAGTTGTGTTGAGACTCGAGTGTTGAGTCGCGTTTTAAGTTAGCCTTTACCCTTTTAGTAGGCGTTAAAGTTGCATGTTTAGTTGGTTCTTAATTGTTTTTTGAGTGTGCGTTATGTATTGCAAAGCCCTTAGGCATTGTAAGCAACCATACCAAGTAATAATAATAAAGATTATTTAAGTTGGGTTTAACTTTGTTTCCCCACCTTAGAAATTCTTGCATCTTATCTATGCTACATCTATCTTTCCTAACCAGAAGCAATCAAGCGGATGGTGAACACTCATGACAACAATGGGGCTTGGGAAGTGGTCTACCTCGAGCAACAATCCCAATGAAGGAGTACCACATGCAGCAAGCACCGCTTGATGGATATCACGAGAACTTGGGAGCTTTTCTCGCATAAACTCGGTTGATGCGGACTATGATCAGCAGATGACCAATATGGCTGCGATCAACAACCCGGCGTTGGCGAGAACAACAATGGCGGGCCTCGTCCTTACTCCAAGTTATCGGACTTCATGAGGGCCCGACCGCCAACATTCTCGAGCAACATCAACCCCTTGGAAGCGGATGATTGGTGAGAACCATTGAGAGGAAGTTGTACATCACACAATGTGAAGGGCATGAGAGGTTCTTCGCATCCCATCGGCTAGAGGGCAAATTGCGAAATGGTGGGAGAACTCTTGTGCTACTCATGAGGCACCCATGGAAATCACGTGGGAAGAGTTATAGCGGCCTTTCGCGATACCACGTGCGGAGGAATGATGGACTGAAAAGGAAGAATTGAGTAGCAAGCAAGAGGCCAACGGTGGTGATTACTTGAACAAATTCACACGATTAGCACGCT
The DNA here is from genome assembly GCA_036346275.1 of Otatea glauca. Classification (NCBI taxonomy): domain Eukaryota; kingdom Viridiplantae; phylum Streptophyta; class Magnoliopsida; order Poales; family Poaceae; genus Otatea; species Otatea glauca. The sequence goes on from CM070713.1 coordinate 22,787,238, forward strand.
ATGCTCCACGAAGATGTAGCGACGGACAAGGCTAAACAGTCCGCTTCATGAAAGGACTAAACTTCGGGGCTGCAAGTGGGTGATTACCCACACTTTTCGATTTCCAAGAATTGGTAAACAAGGCTTTGATTACGGAGGATAAGCGCAAGGAGCTTGGGAAAATCGCATGGCGCTTGATGACTAACCGGTGGGCGCCTAACCACCTACGAATGAGGATGACCCATAGCGGTTTGCTAGGTTCCAACCACAAGGCAGTTAACAAGCCCGACAACACACACACGCGACCATCGGAGACAAGGTTATCGAGCGCGGCCCAAGGTAACAATGCTCACGAAGTGCGGCGATCGGCCGCCGGAAGGTGCTACTGATTGCAATGGTACAGGGCATTATGCTAATAGATGTCCCGAAAGGAGGAATCACGCCATCGTTTCAACCTTGGAGCGACACTGCTAAAACGCAGATGGGGGAGGCGAATCGAGGAGACGGGCGGGAGGGTGCGCCTCAAGCTACTATTCGGCGAGTCAACCACATCACCCGATGGAGCCGAGGAAGCATCGGACGTCGTCTTTGGGTAAGTTTTTGGTAAACTCGATTACCACCATGATATTATTTGATTCAGGAGCTTCACATTCATTTGTCTCTCGAGCTTTTGCATCTAAAAATGGTTTAAGCATGAAAAATCTCAAGTGTGTGATGCTAGTTCAAGCCCAGGATCGAGTTAAGATCTAATATTGGATGTTTGGGGTAAAGGCGATAATTAACAGGTAGAGTTCCTAGCGAACTTAATTATTCTAGATGCCCAAGTTTTAGATGTTATCCTTGGTATGGATTGGTTAACCAAGCATAAGAGCGGTATTGGATTGTGGTGAAGGTTGTATCCATTGAGAGCCCTACGGGAGAAAAGGTGGAATTCGGCGACATCATTCGCAAGGTCAATTAATGGTTAATAGCATGAAAGCCGTCGGCATTGAGGGCGTGCGGTGGTCAAAGAATATCGGATGTATTTCGGAGGATCGCGGGAATGCCGCGAGACCGTGACATCGAGTTTGTCATTGAGTTAGTACAGTGCGGCACCAATAGCAAAAGACCTTCTGGGATGCCTCTGGGTAGAGTTAGTAGAGATGAAGAAGCGGATCGACGAGTTATTAGAAAGGTTTTATAAGACCAAGTTAAATGCCATGGGGAGCACCGATTTTGTTTGTCGGGAAAAAGGATGGAAGCCTTAGAATGTGTATTGATTACCGTGCACTTAATGAAGTAGCGATTAAGAATAAGTATCCGTTGCCAAGGATTGATGATCATTCGACCGGTTGAGAGGAGTGCTGAGTTTTCTCCAAGATAGACCTTCGTTCGGATATCATCAACTAAAGATTCGGACGGAAGATGTTCCAAAACGCATTTTCTTCAAGATACGGACATTATGAGTTCACGGTCATGTCTTTTGGATTGACCAATCGCCCCTATTTCATGAACTTGATGAATAAGATTTTCATGGAATACTTGGACAAGTTTGTTGTTGTGTTCATAGATGATATTTTGGTATATTCGAAGACCGAAGCGAGCACATAAATCATCCGAGGCTAGTGTTGGAAAAATTGCGTGAGCAACAGTTGTATGCTAAATTGATAAATCGACTTTTGGAAGGAAAAGGTGGAATTTCTCGTCATGTCATGGCTGCGGAAGGATTCTTTGTCGACCCAAGCAAAGTGGAAGCGGTGTTGCATTAGGAGCAACCAAAGTCATCACTCAAGTCGAAGTTTTACGGAATGGCGAGGATATTATCGCGGTTCATAGAAGGATTTTCGACGATTGCTAGACCTCTTACTCAGTTATTGAAAAAGGAAAAGAAATTTTCATGGGCCTTGATTGTGATAAGAGTTTTGAGGAATTAAAGAAGCGTTTAACAACAGCCCGATGTTGGTTTTGCCTAATGTTGAAACGACCGATATATCTTGTGATCGTCAAGGCGGGTCTTGGATGCGTATTGATGCAAGAGGGTAAAGTGGTAGCATATCGTCAAAGCGATTAAGACCGCATGAAGGAAATTATCCTCGCATGACTTGGAATTGGTTGCCGTGGTGCATGCCTTGAAATTGTGGCGTCATTATCTCATTGGAAATAGATGTGAGATATATACGGACCATAAGAGTTTGAAATATATTTTCACTCAATCAGATCTCAATATGAGGCAAAGGAGATGGTTGGAATTAATCAAGGATTATAACATGGGAATTCATTACCATCAGGAAAAGCAAATGTAGTAGTGATGCCTTAAATCGCAAAAGCTACGTGGCGAATATGATGGTGCGGGAAGAATGATCGAGCTATGCGAAGAATTGCAAAATTTAAAATTGGAAGTAGTTTTAGAAGGATTCCTAGCTGCTTTGGAAGTGAAGCCAATGCTCGAAGATCAAATTCGGGAAGGACAAAAAGATGATGAGAAAGTCAACCGAATCAAGGCTAAAAAGGATGAAGGATTAGCAAAGGACTTTCTGGTGGACGACCAAGGTACCATGTGGTTCAAGGATCGCATTTGTGTGCCAAAGCAGACTAGAACTTAAGCGTTGATTTTGGAAGAGGCTCATGATTCCAAGTATTCAATTCATCCGAAGCGCTAAGATGTACGGGACTTAAAGGAGAGGTTTTGGTGGCGAATATGAGCCTTGAAGTCGCGAGCACGTTGCCTTGTGCGATGTATGCGGAGAGTTAAGGCAATACATCGAGAGACCAGCGAGTTTGCTACAACCTAAAAGTCCCGAGAATGGAAGTGGGAAGAAATCGGTATGGATTTCGTCCTTTGGATTACCAAGAACTCAAAATGGGTATGATTCTATATGGGTTATCGTGGATCGATTGACCAAAGTTGCTCACTTCATTCGATCAAGACCACTTACTCGAGGAGACCGGTTAGCGAGAACTATACATAGCAGTCGTGTGTTTGCATGGTGTACCAAAGAAAATAGTGTCGGATAGAGTACCGAGTTCACCTCGAGATTTTGGGATAAATTGCATGAAGCTATGGGAGCAGCGTTTGAACTTGACCTGACATATCATCCATGGTGATGGTCAAGCGAGAAAGGGTAAATCAAATTACGGAGGATATGCTGAGGCTTGTGCATTAGCCTATACTACATCATGGGATAAGTGTTTGCCATATCACGAGTTGATTATAACAACGATTACGAGCTAGTTTGCGGATGTCGCCATTGAAGCTTTATATGGTCGTGCTGCCGTACCCATTGAATTGGAATGAGGCAGAGGCGTATGATATTTGGCCTAATATTCTCAAGGAAGTGAAGAGCAAGTTGCCATGATAAGAGAGCGAGTTGAAAATCGCGCAATCAAGACAAAAAGTTATCGAGATAATCGGCGCGTGATTTGAGCTTGAACTGATGATTTCGTATATCTTAGGGTTACCCCTACGAAAGGAGTTAAAGGTTCCACGTTAAAGGAAGCTTGCCCCAAGATATGTTGGACCGTTCAAAATTTTGAGCCGTCGAGGAGGTTGCTTATCGATTAAATTGCATGATCACTAGCGGCGTGCATGATGTGTTCCATGTGTCACAGCTCAAGAAGTGTCTTGGTCTGCGTGGAGCGAGCGCCTTTGGGAGAGATTGAATTGCGAAAAGATCGACCTACAAGGAGCAACCAATCGAGAATCTGGATGTTATGGACATAAGACCGGGACCAAGTCGATTCGCTTTGCGAGAGTTGATGGAGCAACCATTACGAGAATGAAGCAACACAGGGCGTGAAGAGGATGCGAAGTCGAATTTCAAACCTATTTCCTAGTCGACCTTGAATCTAGAATCGAGATTACATTAAGGGAGGTTTGTAACATCCCAAAAATTTGGCTTATAATTTCGCTCATATGCTTTTGGTGATTTTACGAATTTATTGGATTTTTTCGAGAAATTAATTGAATTGAATTTAATTAAGTATATTGAACCTTTTGTGAAAACTAAATATATATAGATAAAGTTAATATAAAGTTTTACCAAAAATATTTTATTTGTGCTCGAGAATGTCTCAAAGTATTTATGAGAATTTTAGGATTTTCACGATATTTTAATTGCTTAAAGTAGATTAATCTAATTTGGGAATTATTTTAAATCAAAAAGCTTTTGAAAATCGAGTGAAGCGATCTTGGGCGAAGCCGATCTTGTCGTCATCTTGACCATCGGCGTGCGGCCCGATCGGCTGTATTGCCGCCTCGTGCGTGGCGTTGGATGAATCGGACGGTTTGTCTCCTTCGCGAAGCCCTAAGCGCCTTGGCCGTTGGATTGAGATCGGCGGTCGGGATCGTTTAGCGTTGTTTTGGTAAGTTTAGATCTCGCCGTTGATTTTGGAAAAGCGGATCGGATCGTATCACCGGATCTAATCACGGCGCTCGTTACCGTCGGACGGTATCGACCTAAATCTCGATTCGGTTTTCGAATCCGTCGCCTTTCTTGCGTCGCCGCGCGCGTGATTTAGGGTTGCCGTTTTAGCGCGCATCTTAGAGGCTATAAAAGCCGCAGCCCGCACGAGGTTCCTCATCCCAGCGCATCGCTTGATGCTAGCCTTCGCCGTTGAGTCACCGCCGTTTAGCCCCGAGAGCTCGCCGTAGTTTTCTAAGCGCCGCTTTCGTTTTCGCCGTTCGCCGTCGTCAAGCCGCGTTCGGCGTGTGGGTTCGATTCAGGTTCGCCACGTCGAGCCGCGGGCGACTACCTCTTCGTCGCGGCGGAGCGAACGCCGTCTGGTCGTCGTCGTCCTCGTCTCCGGGAACTTCAGCGCCGCGCGACATCGCCGTGCGAACCCGCCTGGCCGTCGGATCTCGGCGGACCATCGGATCGAGCCACGTCGCCGTCTGCGATAAAACAGCTCGGGTAAGCGTGGCCGTTGGATCGGGGTTGTTGGGTGAGATCGCGCGCGTGTCTGATAGAAGCGTTAGCCGTCGGATCGTCGCAGCGGATGCTGCGCGCGTGTCGAGCATCGGCGGCGGCGTCGCGATGTCGATCTTGGCGCGCGTGTCGGTAGCGTGGTGCGGCGCGCGTGGGCGCGTCCACGGTGGACAGGCGGTTCCGTGGACCGAGTCCATGGACGAGCGACGTGTCGGCGCTGATTGGTCGAGTCGGGGCTGGCGTCGGCGTTATGCAATAAAATCTTTTCAATAGAAAAATAATTGGAAAAATCGAAATTCTATTTTACGTATTTTGATGTTATTCAAACTTCAAAGGCTATATCTTTTGCATTTTAACTCGGTTTGAGTGTTTCAAATTTCTAAAAATTTGTAAAATCAAGATCTATTTATTGGTGAATTTTATTTTATTTTTGGAGTTTGGTTGCTCTCTGGTTTGGTGTTTATTTGCTATTTTGGCATCGTTTAGTGAGCGTTGAGCGCTTCGGTGATCGGAAGAAGATTCGTCGCTCAAGACCCAAGCTCAGATCAAGACCAGCACCTACTCCAAGGCAAGTTGTGCTTTGATCATGTTGCACCTAATTTTCACCAAATTACTATTTTGTCTTTTAAACTTTATGCATGATATTTTATGTGTATAAATGATTTCAATTAATCAGGAATTAGATAATATGCCTATTTGAATTAAACCATACCTTGTCAATTATATGCCATGATCTATTTGTCACCCTAGGATGTGGAATTATAGTTGATAATCAACATGGGCTAGTTAGATCGTCATAGATTGCTTAGCCATGCCACGTCATCACATGTGTCGAATGTCGATACTTAATCTTGACTAATGGAATATGGAACAATGTTTATGAATTGGTGTGTCATGTGTTGTCACACAATGATATCAAGTTATCGTGGCGAGGAGGTCACACATCGGGATTGAAATGTTGATGGCATGTGGTGCTTGGTAATCAAGCGGGGTGGTAATGATTTTAGATTGAGGCAAGTGGCAAGGGCGGTGTGCCAAGGTGGGCGAGGTTTGGCGGGTATGTGGAAGTCTTGCCTTAATCACCTTAAGGACTTAACCTTGCAAGCCTTTGACTGAGTCTCTCTTGCAACCACATATGCAGAATGGGACGACCTAATTGAATAATTTGTGAAACCTAGATTTGATCTTGTCGTGGTGAATAGTGAGTCCGGGTTCACAGTTTAACTCACATGGCGCAAGAGGGGCCTGTTGTGGTGGTTTAACCCTTGATGTTGAAACCTTAGCGGCGATCTTGGGTCTAGGTGTAGCATTGTAAAGGCTTTGTTATGATCACTCGCCTTGGTGGTGTTTGGTTGTATCGTGTGGGTAAAGTGCATAACCTCTGCAGTGTACAATCTATTGAATAGCCGTGCTCACGGTATTGGGCAATGCTAAGAATTACAGATTAAGGGTTAGACTTTTGTTAAACAAAAACTTGTTGGGATGGCAAGGTGCCATGGAAAGTGGAAAATTAATTTAGGATTGGAAACTTGGTGTATTTGAAATCTGAATTTATTAATTCTTGTATTTGTTTCTTGCTTTCCAATCTATTTATTGTATTCTTGTTAAATCTTTATTGCAAAAATACCCTTACTAGCCATTCCTTTGGATTAAGCCAAACATATAGAATATTAGACTTGCATTATTTTGCACAACTTGTTGAGTGCTTTATGTACTCACCCATCAACAACAACTTGAAGAGGAAGAATCTCGCCATCATGGATGAGGATTATTTGGATCACGAATGCTTAGGGTCAGAGCCTCGTCGGTTGCACTGTGGCGACTGGGCGCCATGCGTTTATTCTATTTCATTTGCTTCTCATTGATACTCTTTTAAGCCTGTGAGGCATTATTCATGTAAGACAACAGATTATTATTAATTAATGAAGTTTATGCTATATTTATTTGTGTGTGACTATGATAGCATCTATGTTGAGCTGTGTGCACTAGCGTGATCTGGACTAGTGCGGTATACGGAGGTCGGATTGCAAATTCGGGTCCCGAGCGCCCATCGTGTGTCGATGTCATGTGAGGCTTGACACAGCCCTCACCCGTCTTGCATATGTGTGAGGTGCTTCAACTGTACCATGCCACAGACAGATCAAAAGGCCCAACCCAATGCCCATGTCTAGAGCAATGAAGCAAGCCACTATGGCCCTATTAAGGATAGCTTACGCACTTCTATTTAAAGGAAAAGCGGATTGTTTGCTGAACGGGAGGATTTTGGACAGCTTCTCCCACAATCGGAAGTTGTTACCCACCCAATTTTGCAGATTCTGATTTAGATTCTGTGGGTTCTGCCTCCCCACGAGTCGTCGTAGGCCCGAGGGCTTCCATGGTCGGCACGAAAGCCCTCCGCCACCCTCGTTCGCTCATCTGTCATCGACGCTGATCAACAATCAGCATAGATAACAGGATTGCTAAACGACCAGATTCTCCAGCTAGCAGATTCTTCAGACAACCACTTCTTCAAACAGCTGATTACAATCCAGAATCTGCAGAATCAGAAGCTGTCCCGAAGAAGCCTATGTCTACTAGGAAGAGTGCCACCTATCTTTGATGGGCCACACCTCTCCTTGAGCTTGATTCTTGCGCGTTACTTCTTCTTTCTATTAATTCTTTGTATTATAAGGATGGAAAGTATAATATGAGGTGATTTATACTTTTACTTGAAATTATTCATTATTACATAATTTTAGACTCTCCTTACTTAATTCTCGGTGTAGATCATTACTACAAAACACAGATTACTACGGTTTCAAAAGCGGTATCCTGCCTAGGATATTGGAACGGCGGTGATAGTTCGACTATCCTTGTCGGTTCGGACTAGCGATGATACCGATATCATTTGTCGGTTTGTATGCGACCGGCGGTGATAATCTATATCACAGCTCAATCGTTAAAATCAAAAAAAAATTTGCTGGACCACCCACCTGTATTACTACGCGCGGTTAAATGCGTCATAAATACAAGTCATGCGATTTTCACATAAAATCTGCGCGTGTGCGGTTGCTAGAGTCGAACACATGTGACCTCTTGCTCATGAAATCCTTACTATCTCACCTAATGTACACTTCTCAATTGCTATAAGATATATTTTCCTTTTATCCATTCGTATCCGAAAGTTTCAATGATTATTTGGACATCTAAATGACTTCAAATAAAAAGTTATCAACTACAAAGTTGCAGATCTCATCGAGAGCTACAATTTTCATTTAAATTTTGTCTCCATCTGACTCTGTATGAAAAAGTTATGATTTTCAAAATATTATCATTATTGGTTCGGATTCCAAACCGCGGTGATACTATTATCATTGCGGTTAAACTACGAACGGCAGTGATACTTCTCCATTATCACTTTATCGGTTCTTCTTAATAAGCGAAGTAATAATAACTTGAAGAAGCCAGCGATAATAGTATCACTCTTTGGTTTTTAGAATCGGCGGTGATAAGTTATTATCATTGTCGGTTCTTCTTGATCAGATATTTGTGCAGGTCTAGCTTATGAACGGCAGTGATAAGCCGGTAAAAAGGGTTTTTATAGTAGTGGATTGTTTTGCATGGACAATTCAGCTTGAAACTGCAATTTAAAGTTTGAAATTAGCTGAAGTCCATATATAAATATTTCACCTGAAATAAGTGTTCACGTAGCATGGTTTGCACAAGTTATGTCCGAATTTTAACCTATAAAACTTTGTTTCAAGCTTTCACAAAGATTAGGTAAAGAAACATGCACCTGTATCTTGTTTGTCCTCAATGTGAAGTCCCCCTCCATTTCCTGAACCCGTAACTTCACCACTATTCACCTTTAATCCTCACCAGTAGCACTAAGCTTGAGGTTGCAGCCAAATTAGTGGAGCAGAATGTTCCTTACTAATAGCTGACAGGGGATATGCAAGCTGATTGCAAACCATCAGATGGACCACAACAGCTTTCTCCAAAAGGCACACACATGCCACATGAAGCGTCTCTTTTCTTAAGAGTGCGGAGCTGCCAAAAGGAAAACATAAAACTTCAACTGTGGAATCATGTTCAGAGTTGACAGGAGGGCTTGTATAATCTTGGCAAGATAGTGAGATTATGACACTGAAATACATATTAATTAGTTAGTGGGACGATAGTGTTAGAAATTTGGTGCAAACTTAGACCCGCCAACTCAAAGAAGTTCCCAATTTACAAGCCTGAGATTTGTTACTACCTCCTTTCACTTCGGAAAACTGCGATGAAGTGAAAAGGGTTAATGTGACCTCACTTAGAGTCAACGATCTGAAAAAATTTTCCAGGCTGCTGTGGGGCCGGAGCACGAGTTTGTTGTACTTCTTTTTACTACATTCCATGTAAGGCCAGTGTCAGACTCCATTTTGTTTTGCTGCTATCAGCCAAGCTGAACTTCACTTTCGATCTCTCCTACCTTTTCCAGTGCTCAGGAAATTGTGAGCCATGCCTTCTAGCCCTTCACATCATGCTGGAGTTCATTCGAGCCATCAGGAAAACGAGGTTTAGGGATGTGACTGTCATAGTGCCTACCTAATTTTCAATTAACCATGCACTTATTTTGCATGGTTGTTAGTACATGGTTATGCCCACTGGATAATTATTCTTTAAAAAAATTCCAGCAGCTAATGATGCATTTACTTCCAAGCCAAAGCAAGTCTTGTTTTAGTCAATTTTATTAAACCTTGACCTATCAACATACATAAAGTATTTTAACTATTTTTTGTTTTTTGAGACAAAACATTTACATAAACCACATGAAGATGACATAAGCAGAATTGTCACAATTTTTTTGTGGTTTTTTTTTTTTTTTTGTCAGGGTAGTAGAACTTGTACAGCCAAGTGTAGATTAGGTAAGTGCCCTGTTATATAGGATGAATCTTACTCCATATTTATTTTAACTTCGGTAATCGTCTATTCCCTTCAGTCACAAGAGAACATCGGTTTGGACATGACAAAATCCCCTATATGCCACCTAGAGTTAACCCAATCTATTTGCCATTGCAAAATTGCGCTTCCTCCTATACCACAAAAAAACTTTTTTTGCAACCCTTCCGTACGACTGATGTTAGCTTCGTTAGGACAATCAGCCGTTAGTACCAAGAAACTTGTCATATTATTCGGAGAAATGCCCCTCTCAAAATCAGGGGCCCACATGTTCAATGTCGACTGGCCATGCACAGGGACGAGCCGGATCGACGCCTGAGATGGTGACCGCACCGAGCAGGGGTCACCGAGGACAGGAGGGAGGTGGGGAGGATGTGTCCGGCTCCGGATCAATGGTGGCCTTGTTGAGGAATGTGCCGATGATTGCAACACCGACGAAGGCGAAGTCGTAAGCGAGCAGCTGGCGGCTTCGCTATAGTGGGGACGAGGCCGCCGTAGCCGACGGTGGTTGAGCGCGTGGTTGGAGGCTGGCTAGATGCAGCGTGCGGTTGGAGGCGTGGAGTCGGCGAGCAGGAGGAGGCTCGCCAGATCTGCCGCGGGATTGGAGGCTGTGGAGCCGGCGAGAGGTAGGCGAGCTGGAGGGCCGGGCAGATCCAGTTCCAGGCGTACAGTGTAAAAACTTAGTGACATACAGGAAAGCAAACATTTAGTGGCAAATCCGGGTTTAGACGTTGATACCGTTCCTAAAAACACAATTTTAACCATTAATGTGTATTGTAATATAGTTAGAAAACCCAATAAAATTATAATATTATGAAAGATTTTTTGAGACAAATCTATAAATATGATTCTCAAGTATCTAGCTAAAATATTTAGAAAAGTCATTTATAGCGTAAATTTAAAAAGTTTGACTATACATATCCAAAACGACATTCTTTTACAACCGAAGGAAATATAACTCTGTTTGTCTATACCATTTATTTGTTATTACTATGCGAGGGTGTGTGCCTGTGAAGCTGCGTTAAAGGATTTCCCATAGAAAATTACCAGATCGGATAAGAAAGAGCGCCTCAATTGAAGGCAAAGTCAACAGAATGGATAATGTGACTCGCTTTTCACCTTTTTGAACAATAATAAGATAACTTTGGATCCAGAAACAACCAACGTGCATATGTATCCGCAAGCAATCCACAGATAGCAGCCGCTTATGAAGACGCCGAAAGACACCTCAATGTTACTAGGGTCAAACGCTTATCCAACGCTGATAGTGTGTTAGCCGCATAGAGCAACAGTGAACAACATATTGTTCTAGGCTTTTGCTAACTTCGAATCCAAGAAAGATACAGTCTTAGTTGAATTAATGAGAGGTTGCTTTCCTTTCCTCTATACACTTGTTAACTTCTAGTGTAAATCATATCGCACCTAAACCAGTGATATGGTTGTTTCAAGTTGTTGCAAACTTTTATATTTTAGAATTAAGTTGATTAGAACCGTACCTATGGTTTGGGATTTCTATACATATGGCTTGCACCACTGTCCAATAGTTTTGAGTAGAAGGAGATTACAAAAAAAGAGGAAAGAAGATACTACTCTTTAACATACTTATGTATATGTACTAGCTCAATGCCCGTGCATTGATACAGAATCTCAAAATCTAAAATATATATACTGTATTTTTTTTTGTGAGGGTCATAGATTGATGAGCATCTAAGCATGTCACAGGTTCTCTCGGGGCATTTGCATCCTACATTCCATATATACACACTATGAAACTATTCAAATAGCTGATGGAACCTCTCGACTTATTCAGAAAAATAGGATCTCAAGAGTGCACACCATCCATTACTTTATTCTTTGTGTTACATGTCCCAGCCTTTCTAGTTAATCTCCTTTCAGTAAGTTCCATCATTAACCAATTCAAATGCACTGTTTTATTTGATGAGGATTCTTGTGTGTTCCAGGAGAAGAGAATTGGGAAGAGAATTGGGCCTGGAATCAGGCATAATGGACTATGGTATGTTGACCAGGTAGATACAACATTGCTCGTGGCTATAAGAGGAGTTGAGGAAGAGGTTTTGTTGTATCATCATCGTTTGGGACATTCTTCGTTTGAGAATTTGAGTTGATAAGAGTAAACTTATGTGTGATGCTTGTGAGTTTGGAAAGCACACCCGATTTACTTATAGTAGTATTGGTCTTCGAAGTTATGAACATTTTATATTAATACATTCTGATGTTTGGGGTCTATGATTGGTTACCTCTGTGAGTGGTTTTAAGTGGTTTGTCACTTTTATTGATTGCTATACTCGTATGACTTGGATCTATATGATGAAGCACAAGAGTGAGGTCATTCGATATTTCCAAGACTTCCATCGGTTGGTGGCAACTCAATTTCATGCGAAGGTTCGAATTCTTCGAATAGATAATGGAATTGAGTATATCAATAAGAAGTTTGTAGCATATCTCTCGGAGAGTGGGATACTTCATCAAACCACTTGTCTAGGAACCCACCTCAGAATGGAGTGGCTAAGAGGAAGAATTAACATTTGTTGGATGTGGTTCACTCATTTTTCGGATGAATGTGCGAAAGAGATTTTGGAGTGAGGTGGTGAGGACAGTACGCATACCTTATCAATCGTGATGTTGTTTTGAATGCTTGGGATGAAGTCTCTTCTGAACTTTTTTGGATCAACGAGTTCAAGGTTCCTCTTAAGGTGTTTGGTTGTGTGTGCTTTGTACGAGATCACCGGCCAATGGTTGGCATACTGGATCCTCGAGGCTATAAAGTGTGTCTTCATAGGATATTCATCTAGTCGGAAGGGATATAAGTGCTAGAACCCAATCGAAAAAATTATTCATGAGTATAGATGTAACTTTTCAGAGTTCGAGTAGTACTACCCGAGTAGTGATCTTGGTTAATTATTAGAGAAATTCTCTGTACGCTAAGGGTGATAGTCGAGAGGGGAGGACAAAGATAGTGAGAGTGAAAATCAAGAACAAGAAGTTGTTGTGAGGACAATTCTATGTCCTCTTTGAGTCAGATAAAAAATGTGCAAGTGATGTGACAAAGAACCCCAAAAGGATTAACAGTATATAAGAGAAGACACTACAAGAAGGGAAAAGCAGTCCTGGAAGGAACTTAAGCAAGTTCCATTAGAGGTAGTAGAGGAACCAGGGAAAAAGGGGCAAAAATCAGTTCTATCCGAAGAAGAACCACAAACCAAGCAGCTAGCTCACCCAATTGATTCAGCTAGGTCTCAAATCTCTCCTCAATTCTCTCTCCATCAAGCTCCTTACCTCCCTTAGGGCAAGTGGTAATATTCCCTCCGACTCTCCTCATTTAGAGTTACCTCTTGCACAACGTAGGACAATTATCCTCTTATCTATGTCATTACTAGCTTAACACACTTTAATGCGAATTTTTTTAAAATAATATATTTTATAATTCGAATTGCGTAAATATACCACGAAGAAAAAAAATTGCATAAATGTACCCTTGTAAGCCTACTATGGTAGGGCGACATGTTGATTCACAAAAAATGTCGCCCAATCGTAGGGCGACACGTCACTAGTCGCCCAATGGTAGGGTGACAGAATAAATCGCCCAATGGTAGGGCGACTTGGCCAGAAAATTTACAAACTTTGGAAAAAAAATCTGAGAGACTTAAAAAAAGATTAAAATATTTGGATAAACAGATTTAGGATTGAAGTAAAATACTTTTAGCCTCTAGAGAAATTTGAAATAATTTTCAAAATTCCCTTGAGCAAGTAGAGTGCATGGTTTTTAGCCTTTTCGGCGGCCCGTACAATGTCATGTCTAAACGGTATTTTTACGAACAGTGGACCACATTTGATCTTTAATACATGCACTTCCATATTATAGAAAAATACGTAATTTACAGCTTGCTTTGCATCTAATTTCCACTAGTGCAACAACCCTAAGTAATATAGTCGGCAACAACTCATGTCATGTTTTTCAGCCTTTTCGACGGCCCGTAAAATGTCATGTCTAAACGGTATTTTTATGAACAGTGGACCACATTTGATCTTTGATACATGCCCTTAAATCGCTATTAAACTTTGATTTGTAATCATGTGTTAAACTATTTGTTGAACATACATGTGAGGCGATCTGCACGAAAGTTCGGATGGTAAAATAAGCAATAGACTAGATTATATTACAAGGGCATTACAATAGTTGACGAAATTGCTGAACTAACTAACTAACTAACGAAAAGCGGTGTTTGTCATGGTGGAGCGGATGATCGCTCCGCCTATCCGGTACAAACTGAATGATGTCCCATATTTTACGCGTGATATTACCCGATGTAAATTTTGCTAGTTGTCCTCTGACACCGCTCAATCCCCACTATGAAAGAACTCCACGGGGATCGGCGGTGCTCTGTGTGTCGCCGAATGGGTGGCCTATGCCGTGACGTCTCGGTGTGTAAGATGCAATTTTTTGTCATACCGATTCCTGGCGTCCTATGTTTATATCACCGGGTTCCGGATAGTCTCGTAATGCATCAAGGACTTGTTGCGTGGTGCGGACCTGTGCCACCGCTCCCTTGTCCCTTCCTCTTCGAGAGGAGGTACCCTCTGCGCCTCATGGCGTTGGTCGTTGGCGGAGACTTGCCGAGGCACCTTTCTGTTTATCGCTCGCACTCCACTATATGGTGCAGGGAGTGTGTGTTGGGCTTGTCCTGTAGCAACCGGCCGGGCGTCTTGCCTGCAGTAACACAAGATGCTGTATTTGTAGTCGTTGAATAACACCGTAGGCGCACTCGAGTGCAGCTTTTCGGGCTAGTAGCACCACAGGAGGTTGCTCCCAGCTTATCTCGTGCAGGAAGTTTGAGTTTGGGGTGAGTACGTCTCCGGTCCACCTGGCTTGAAGTAGCCGCACCATTCATCCTCGGCCAAAGGCACCGATAGAATCTCCGGTCCGCTGGGTCATCGTGGAGGTATCAACCATCGCTCAAAGGCCGTGTTCGCAAAAATCGGGCTTTGGGTGGCCCCCGAGGAGGTTTCTCCTTTGATTCGAGCAATTTCGCGATTTTCTTTTTGAACTCACATGTCGATTAACCGTTTGAGAATTACTACTTTGTGAGTGAAGCATGAGTTCGTCGCATGAAACTCACCGATTGGTTGGCCTCTTGCCCACCGCCCACAGAAATCTGGTCGCTCTAGAGCAGGGACGTATCTGGCGGCCTCTCCCTTGATTGAAGTTCTCGGCGGGCGGGTTGGCGTCGTGGCGATTGTGGACAAATTTGTAGTCACGTCGTTCTACCGGCCGATCTATTGGAAGAAGCAACACCGTTCGTCTAGCCGAGAAAAGAAAAAACGATGCATGAAATGGTAATGTTAATCTGTATTGTATGGACACCGGTAGGTCTACCCGGTGAAGAGCGCACTGCTTGATGAGGAGCGCGGTGACCATCTCTCCGTGGGTAGATTGCATCATCTTTGCCTAAGGTTGCGCCGCCTTAGTGTCGGGCAACTCGTGAGGCAGAATCGCGCCAACGCTACTAGTATCCGGTACTTTCGGAAGGGATGAATTCTGCTTGTCAAGAGGCTGACGGTAGAACGACATCATGCCCTAATTTGTGAAGAATTCACCGTGTATTGCTTGTTTGGCGGTGTTAGATGTCTACCTCTCTACCGCTTTATAGTGGTGCTTGAGGGGCTGCTCCACACAACTAAAGCAGCGATGGACCGGATCCTCCGTGAAAAGTCGCACGATGTGTCACCCATCGACAAAGTCGCACGACAAGGCCGACAAAGGCGATGCATGCGACTTGTCTAATCGGCCCGACAAAGGCGATCGACAAAAGCCGATGCATGTGACTGTCCCATCGGCGGCAAAGGTCGACAAAGCTGATGCATGTGACTTGTCTAATCGCCGACGACAAGGATGCACGCCGTGAGTATGCTATTAGCTCTGAAAGTCTAACAGACGACAAGATGCCGCCATGCTTGAAAGCGGGGCTCTCAGAATAAAGAATAACAATAGTTCATAACCAAAAGTGCACGGGTTACTAACATAAGAAAAATATATCCTATACAAATAAATACATAAGATGCAAAAGTACATCACAACGTAATAACCAAATACATAAGCCAAAATACATAAGCCAAATACAAACTCATTGGCGCCCCATTTTCAGGCACCTCCTCGCGTTTGAGCGGGGCCTCTGT
This sequence comes from Otatea glauca, assembly GCA_036346275.1. Lineage (NCBI taxonomy): Eukaryota > Viridiplantae > Streptophyta > Magnoliopsida > Poales > Poaceae > Otatea > Otatea glauca. The sequence goes on from CM070713.1 coordinate 22,803,236, forward strand.
GAACACTGCTTCTTGAGTACGCCAATCGCACCGGTGGGTGGTGGGCCTCTCTTGTGGTCTATTTGCCGAGGTGTAGCGACACGCACCGAGAAGGTCTGCGTCGGTGGTGGTGCTCCTCGCAAGCTGCGATGATCCGGAGCACATCCGACCAACGAAGTATCTCGACACGCGTCACGCATCGCCGAGGTCGAATTCCGCATAAATCTGCATCATCAAACTACCCTCATAGTCGCCGGGGCAGCGGTGAAGGCTGAGAGGAGAACCATCGCGCTCGTGAGCTCCGTAAGAAGTGAAGAATTGTTGGTAACATTCAAGAAATAATTAGACAACATACGGAAGTGTGGCGAAGGGCTTACCTCGACGTGAGGGGCTAGACCGGCCATACAGCAGCTCGCCTCGCCGCGTAAGTCGGCGGACGGGACGGGAGGACGGGGGTGTGAAGAGTAGTACCGGAGCACTCCTCCTCGCGGCAAGTGGCTTGCGCGAGAGGTCGGCCACCATCGCGAGGCGCGGCGACAGCACGCCAACTCGAGGGTGCGCCCGCGCGCTCCACAATCTCGTGAAGAAGGAGGTCACGCCCTCCCGATCACGCCTATCCCACGAGACAACGCGACAGAAGCTCCGACTCGTAGTACCGCCAGCACATCACCGAAAATACATTACGAATTAACCTAACACATTCATCCGAAAATGCAATACAAAATACGCCGCATATTAGACAAAACTTACCGCACTGCGTAACCGAAGTCCGTATGGCGGGATACGTGTCCTCACCTCGGGATGTGTCTAGGAGGATCCGGTCGACATACTCAAAGCGCACGGTACGAAGTGTACCACTCCGGTTACCTGGTACGCTCGCGGGTCGTGACGGCGCATCTCTGGCATGGACGCCGCCCGCTCCTCCCACTCGACCCATGGCGCCATACGACGCGTGCCATGGGGTGCGCCATGCCTGCCTCCTCGTCCGCCTCGCGATAAGCAAAAATATAGCATTATTACATGTCATTACACCGCATGATTAGAGAACATCGATGTAGGGAACTTACGGTGGATGCTGTGGGACTCGCCACGACTGACCGGAACTCTGTCGTGGACCGAATCGCCTCATCACTGATGGACAGAGTCTCTCACTGTGACATCGAACACAAGGAACCGACGCGGTACGCCAAGACGCTGCCTGCGGTGCATAGGTGGACAATCCACCCGGCACACGTAGCCCGACGCCCCGCCGTACGCGTTCCAACGTGATGCGGTCCTGTGAGGTGGTCAAGGCGCCGACGAATCTGCGGTAGCTAAGCCGCCGCGTGCCCACCTAGGCCGCAGCGATGACGTAAAAATTCAATATTACCATTAGTATCGAGAAATGTTAAAGCGTAGGTTTCACAACCGTGGTTTGCAAAATCTCACCGCTTCGGTAGCACCGCATGGTGCCCATAGTCAAGGCCGACATCGCCGTCACCGCCGCAGAAGAGGACTCGTGTCGATCCCGCGCCGATCTAGAACCTCAGATGCCCAAAGTCGCAGGCATGGACACCCGAGGATCGACCCGCCGACGATCCGCCCAGCCTGCAGAGCCCACGGCATCGCGCAGAGGACCGCTAACCCCGTGAGTACCGCGCACGACGCGTCAAGGGGTGCGCCCGCGACGCCTCGCTGGACCGACGGCGTTCGCCCACGCTATCCGTGGAGCTCGTGAACATGCACCAACCAAACAGCCGATCGTACGCCAAGGTGGGGCCACCCTCGTCCGTCTCGCAGTTAGACGATGCTCTACTCAGAATTTAAGTTTTCTTGTTAGTCTAGCCATATATATATGCGGTTAAGTTTGAAAGGTTAGTTGCTTACCACGAACCGTCAAGCCACGTGTGTGGAACCATGGGCCGGTGAAGACTTGACGCAGCAGGGTAGCACACCATGGAACCGCGCAGTACTCATCCCGCCACGCGGGTCGACGTCCCTGCACCACAGGTCACCATGAAAGGGAGACCGAGGAGGTAGGAGACGCCCTCCAAAGTGATCGCTATCTCCCGACAGTAAGTGGAAGGTGTGCGCCTCTGCCTCCACCGATCCACCGAGTGGTGAGAAGGGACTCACAACGGAACCGTGGCTCGCGGCCCTCCCCACGCACTGCGGGCCTCCACCATCCGCGCTGCGCAAGAATCCCGCCGCCGCAGCCTACGAAATGTAAATATTAAATTAATATGAGCACCGCACTAGTTAATTAAAACATTACGACATCGCGATCGAATATTTTGAAATTAAAAGATAAATATGTTACCCGGGATCCAACGGATCGAGGGTCCGAGCTCTCGCGGTGGCTCGCCGTAGCACGCCCACCTCCCGAGGGTCCTGTCCCTCCTCCGGAAGCGGTGGCGAAGTGCACGATGACGATCCAACGACCGGGTCTACCAACTCAAAGGGCTCGTCATCCACACCGTGAGCCATACCGCAAATTACAAAAAGGAAAGTTATATACAAACAAATACACAAGCATCGAATACATCGAACCAAATGCGCAAATAAAAATACACAAACATGAGAACAATACATCGAACCAAATGCGCATAAATAAATACACAAGCTCCACAAACTCTAATCAAACATATTACAACACACACTACATCAAGAAAATATATTAGAACAGGTTACAACGAACACTTCATCAAGAAAATATATTAAAACAGATTGCAACGAACACTTCATCAAAAATATATTAAAAGGTTACAACGCACATTACGTCATCAAATTATATTAAAACAGTTACAACGCGCATTACGTCTTCAAATTATATTAAAACAGACACAACACACATTACATAAACAAAATATTAATTTGACATATAGCATCTAATAGTTCAAATAGCTTCTCGTAGTCCGATGACGCCGTCCACCACGCCTTGCGCATTTACGATCCTTCCTCGCCATCGGGTTGCCATCTCTCCTTCGCCCTTCGTTATGTGGTGGCGCTTCTTGAACGCGTGACCTGCTCGCTGCACAACGAACATTTCTTCACGCGCTTACCGTTTGGACTCATCCATATCATTCCCGACACGCTTTGTTTTGCGCGGCCTCCTTTGTATGATCTTGCATCAAAGTCGGGACCTAACCTTTCATCGACACCAGGTTGTGGTGAAAGAACCGACAACACCATAACCATACGCCTCTTGCCCAGTTGCCATCACCTTCTCCTTTGTAAAATATTCAGATAGATATACCGGTCACATTCCAAATAATGCACATGCAGCTATCACATGAGAACATGGCTTGTGCAACAGAGGGGTTTGTTACACGAGCATTGACATTCACTGTAAGATGCACTCTTGGGTGATAACCTTCGTTTGTTCCCCATCGCCTTTATCCCGATATCACCAAGCGCAGTGTTCGTGAACCTACTTTGATAGCTCTATGCTTGCCCGCCTTCTTACTCTTCTCATCCATGTATTTACTTATCATGCTTGAGTACAAGGCATTCTCATCTCTCATTACTACTTCAGCAGCCTTTATGCCTATCCACAAAATACTTGGTTGTACCGCAAAGACTTCTCGACAATTCCAACCAACAGAGACACCTCATCCCTCTCATTACCCAGCTTGTACACCTCCGCTGTTGGTTGTCATGACACCGATCTAGCACCATGTGTGTCATGTAACAATGACCACTTCTCTTTGGGCTCGTGCTTTATCCAAATTGAGAAACATTTGATCGGCCTTTGCTCGCGATGACGACTCGTCACCTCATCTTCTGCTGCTAGAGGAATAAAGGCTCGCCGCTCTCCCGTGTTACATCGCTAGTAGTCTCTTTGTGTTTTTTTGTTAGCTCATCAAGATTCTTCCAAAGAGTACGGAACTTGCTATCTTGGTTCTCGCTTATAGCCTCTTGAACATGTTCATCATTCCTTGTTCTTGAATCGCTTATAGAAGTTCGCGCCCAAATGCCTCATGCACCATCGGCTCGCAAGTCACCCGGAAATGGCCTTCTTCCCGCTTGCAATCGTCGATGGCACTAAGACTCAAAGATGCCTGTCATGCAAGATGCACACATGTTGGCGCAGTCTTCACCACCCCGATCTTCAAGTTCCGCAGAACCACAGCCAACTCTCATAGTTCTCGCTCCACGAAGGCAAAGGCAACAGCAGACCGTTGTTTGCGCCGACGCCACAATTGCATTATTTGTCCTTTGTATTTCCTGCCGAATGTGCCGCCCACACACAACAATGGACGGCAGTGATAGAACGCCCTAATGCAAGCTCCAATGCTAAGAAAACTCTCTTCGATGCCTCTTGTTCGCCACTTCTTTGACGATGACACCCGATAATCATAAAAGTACTGATTTCTTCCTCAATGCAATCAGCAAATGTGCGCATTATGGTACGAGTCTTCAAATTCCCAAATCTCATTTCCAAGGCCTTCGTCGCTACCATGCCTTCCCGTAGCTAATTGTGTATCAAATCTATTCTCAATTGCTTGATAATAGCATGGGGCTCAAAATTCAGGTTCTCAACTATCTCCTACATGACACTCGATATACCCCGGAAGACAAGTTCCGAGCCACCATGGTTTCTACCATACAACTATGTTGTTCAACCTTCAACATAGCCGGTGGTGCCCATTTGGGCTTGTACGCTGCACTCTCCATGGGCACCTCGCATCTCGCACACCACATCGAGGTGTTGGGGTGGACTTCTTAACCTCGAAAGTTCTTCTTAGTGATAAGGCCCAATCTTTGATAGCATCCTCGACCGCTCTTTTGTGGGGTACATGTTGTTAGGTCTCACCTCATTGTCGCTATATCGCCAAGGTGTATCATTGCCTTCATTCACAACCAGGTTATTAAATTGATGTGTGCTCCAATCACGCACAAGTGGCTCAACATCTTCATCTTCATCTTCCTCATCCGAGTTATCGCGCCTTCAGCTTCTACTTGTTCATATTCAAGGTCTTCTCTTCCATATGCTATTATTCCTCAATTTCACTCGCCTACTTGTTCTCGCGATCTTGCCCAATGTTTCCGCCATCATCCCCAATCTCAACTTGCTCACCACCCAGCCAATATCCTCATTGCAACCTTGAACACGCGCTCCTGGCTAGACTCTCCAATTTAGTCGTCATAAGTGAACTCATTTTGAGGCTCACTACACTCAGTGTTCAACGGTGCCGCGGGCAACAACCCTTTCATACGCTTGCACTAAAAGCACCCGACACCATCCACGTACGCTCACATATGACTCTCAGCTTCCTCACCAACTAATCATATGATCATCTCGCATGGTGCAAAGGCAAGATAACTTTAGCAGCACTTCTCTTGTTCTATCCAAACGATAATACAACCAATTTAACATAACAGATCATCTACTTAAACTTCATCCACACAAAACTGGATCCACTTCTACATGACAACTTCTCCAGATTCTGAAATCTCTACATATCAAACATACATTAACAATTAATTATCAAAGTACAGTATATACTATCTCATATCTCTACTTCATTAAACATCTACATCCTACAAATATCATTACTTGAAACAATCCATGAACAACTATTACCATCCATGATACAGCCTTCATACACAACACTATTCTAAAAATTCTAAAGGAACCTAAGATCATTACATATGAACATATTCATAACACACGAATTAATTACTCTTGTAAAAAGTACTAGGAGAAATATATATCTATCTACATCTTAAAAATATACATCTCTCTACTTCTATTTCTTAAAACATCTACATTCCTACAAATATCATTACTTGAAAACCAAGTGTGCCCATTTCGATGCAAACAACTATTACGGCCTTAAATTTTCAAGTTGTTCAATTAGCATGTATATTGTTATGGAGCAAAACTAGATTCAAAACTATGCGAAAATATGTACATTAAAATTATTTCTAAAAACATCTACAGCCCTAACAATATATATGTTTGCACTTCTATATGTACAAAACATATCGATCTACATGCATTTCCAAAACCGACTAAAAATATAACTAGATTTAACTACATTTTGTTTCTAAACACTGCCATGATTTCTTGCTATACACTAAATCTAACCCTAACTATAACCCTAAACACTAAACAAAATAAACCGCGAAAATAACTATATCTAACCCTAACCCTAAACACTACACAAAATAAATCGTGAAAATAACTAGATCAAACCCTAACCTAACCCTAAACACTAAACAAAACCAACCGCGAAAATTATTAGTTCTAACCTTAGCCCTAACCCTAACCCTAAACCTAAACACTAAATAAAATTAGCGGTAAACAAATTACTACGCGTGCAACGCCGCTCTTCTTTTCTTCTCCTTCCTTCTTCTTCTTCTCCTCCTTTCTTCTTCTTCCTCCTCTTCTTTTTCATCTCCTCCCGCTTGTTCTTCTACGGACGGGCGGTTTTATTTCGGGCCATGTCGCCCTCGTCGAAAGGGGAGCCGCGCGCGCTGTCGCCCCTCGGTCCGCTTATTTTTGCCGCCTCTAGGGGCGAACCAAGAGAGGTCGGCCACTGTCGCCGAATGATTGGGCGACACGTGGAAGTCGCCAACCAACGGCGACAGTAGCATACTTTGCAAAAAAAAATTTGTGGTATATTTTTCAAATTTGAATTTTAAAATATATTATTTAAAAAAAAATTCCACCCAATACCACCTTACTGTCTATTGACTGCCTCAGGCCACACGGCGCGGTATAGCTCCACACTAGTATATATATATACCGGCTGAGTTTTTGTCGTGCCTAATAAGTGATGTCCATGTCCGTGGCCATTCGGATCACCACACAACCATCACCCTGTTCGCTGAAACGGACGGCAGAATGTCATCATGTCAAGCACCCAGGTAAGTAATGGAGATCAAGAGATCGTTGAGGTATCACGACCTGAATAAAAGCCAGTCGTCAACATGGGCCTGGCTCTGAAAGAAACTCTCTACATCTTTGCAGGCCCACACGCAGGGCTTTGACCAAACTAAACGTGACAAATTAATCAGAAGTGGTGTTACATGTAGCTTGCTTGACCTCTGAAGATGTGGATATGATAGTGTATGAATCATTTTGGGTTGTACAACTTGTATGGGTTGGATCTCTTTGGATGAGATTGATCATGCATCACATGGCACCTAGACTAATGTATGAGAGATCTTGGGGGGATTTTGAGATGCAGATCTCTCCACTGCTTTTACTTGCATTTTGATGAAGCCATAGATGGAGGGGTGGTTACGTTTTTCCAGATTCCAGCAGGAATTAAATTGTTTCATATGAAATTCCTGTGTTCCAAACAGTAATATCTTCTGACGAGTTCAACTCTCGTATGACGACATATTTGCATGGTTGGTGAGAAGAAAGAGCTGATCTTGGCCTTTTCGGAATGTTAGTGAGGACCACCCTGACTCAAGTCAACTCTCCAGCAAACAAAGATTTTCCAACACTTGGATTATTTAATTTGTCTCAACTCTTAATTACATTCCAGACTAGGCCTCAAAGCATAAAAATAGTTTAATACAATAATGAATTTCAATTCATATGCACGCAGTTGCTATATTCTTTTCTGCTATACTGATCTTATTTTGTAAGGATCAGAGAAACAAATCTTATTGGATGAGATGTATTCTCTACTAAATTAAACCGATAAAACCTCGGCTATTTTAAGAGGAAGTGAAGAAATCGTTTTGCCAAATTACTCTAGAGCAAGAAAGGACAAGCTCACGCGACATCAATGATAGCCATAGCCAACGAGGCAAAAAGTATTGCACAAGTTATTTCGGTGACTTACATACCATTTGATCATCTGAAATGCATTTCCTTCTCGAAAGTTGAGGGCGCCAAGTTTTTTGTTTCCTCTTTATCATCATCTTGACTTGAATAACTTCAGCAGATTGGCAATCCAGAATGCAGGACGGCTGATATTACAAACATTGTTTCTACCCGTCACTAATTGATAGGAGCCATTTCCCTTTTCTGGAAGAAGGGCAGCAGCCATTTTCCTTTTTCTATAATAACGGCAGCAGCCAATTTGTCGTCAGCATCTATAGGACCTAAAACGGCGACCAGAGAGGGGTGGAGATGAATAGGAGCCAAATAAATTTTCTCTCGTAAAATTCAGATCACTTTTCTAGCTAAAAAGGTCGGAACAGGTCGGATTAATAGTGAAATCAGGATGAACTGGACAATGTCCAGTGAAATCAGATTGGATGAATAGTAAAATTAGCACAATATCAAAACCAAGCATCGATGTAACTTTTGATCGGCTGATCTAAAACCCGTGAAACTTTGCAAGCACCTTGCTATTGATGTTAGGAACCTATTCCAATCATCAATCGAGTAGATTGACCTTAAAGTTCCAATCTTTTTCAATTTTATGTAAAGTTGCATAGAAATCGGGTCAAAACACAAACATCGATCTAAGCTTGCTCATGGGTAAATATGATCTTGATGATCTTGAATGATATCCCACAAGTCATAGCAAGCTTAAACCATTAGAGAAATAGTCCTCAAACTCTTAGGACCAATATCTTTAAAAAAGACTTCCTCCTCAAGCCAAAAACCATGTTTCTTAAGAAACTTTCAGAGAGGAAGTGAGATAAAGCTTGGATGATTGGAACAAGACCTTCTTAGGTATTTTCATCAATCATATAGCCATCCCACTAATCAAGAACATAGAAGAAGAGAAAACTCTAAAAATCAACAAGAACATGATGTTCCAAGTGTAAATGGAGCAAGAATGAGTTCTAATAGATCTTGCTTGGTTGAGACAATATCTAGACGAGTTTCTCAACCTCTTACACATTCTAGATCCAATAGAACTACAGCAAGTAGAAGGAGGGGAAGTAAAGCTCAAATTGTATGAAAAAGCAAAATGTAAGAATTAAAATAAATTTGAACATAAATGCATGAACCTTGCATTGCTTAGAGAGGAATGGTTACAAAGTCACATTTCATGGGGGCAAAGCTCAAAGGAGTATAAGGAAACCAAAAATCCTTCTCTCAGATTTCTCTTGACTTCCTCTAGAGGCATCCTTCACCCCTCTATTTATAGCACACTAGGAGCAACCTCTACCCTTAGATGATCTTCTTGACCCTCAAGAAACCTCAGTAAGGGTTGAGATTCACTCCCTCACTCATACATGGGCTAACCCGCAACCCAACAACATAATGGGTTTTAACCATCCCGCGAACTCTTGATCCAACGATCCTCCTTCGCTTGAGTAGGCCTTAAGTTAGCATCTCATCCATCCACTTAACATCTTGGCTTGCATCAACTCTCTGGTCTTAGTCATCTTCTATTGTCACCTTGACTGTCTGGACCTCAACTCCCCAAGCCTAGTCCTAGTCTCCTCTGTCTCACCATGACCTAGCTCCGAAGTCCTGCAACCATCTCAGAGAAGCCAAACAGCACATATCATTGCTCAACATAATATGCAACATGTAATTAACAACACATTGTCAGGAGCCTAAAATTATAATTTAACTTTCCCAAGGACAAAAAAACTCACACAAATCGACATAAACCTAACAAATGTCAAATACTCATCACATATCCATGGGTTGACTTCCATATAGTCTCACAATCTCCCTCTTGATGAGTATATTAACAAACATTGAAAAGGCATCAAATTGAGCTTGTTTTGATGTAAATGCAATTTTAGTTGCAAGAGCCTCACTTGGTCTAAATCAAAGAGAAATTTGTGAACAAGACAAAATTAGCAAGATAAGATTTAGAGAAAATAATAGGAAAGAACATGTTGCCCATAAATGCTCTAAAAACCAAGAAGAATCTCACAAAAACTTAACTTTGCTCATGATACAAACGAAAGAATGATTTTCACCATTACCATTTTCATAGCAAGATAAGCAAGATGCATTTCCATATTTCTCCCCATTTTGTCAATATAGGCATAAAAAAAGAAAACATGTATGCCTGAGATGCTCCTAGGAGAGCTTTGAAGATTATTCAAATGAACATAAAGAGGAAAGTTTGACATCAAACTAGTCAAGTTCAGATTTGTCGAGGTTAGGAATCGACAATAAGATTTATACTTCGAGTACCTTCAAGTGAGCAGAGTCAAGCATGAAATCAGTGACACCAGATGTAGACAGGTTCGGGCCCCCAGGCGGAGTAACACCCTACATCCTGTATGAGAGATTTCGGTATATCGTATATGAAGTACAAAGAGGAATTGTATAGCCCTGATTACAAGATGGGATGCCCTAAACAAGGCTAAGACTAGAGGTTAATGAGATGTGGCACGTCAGCTCATAGGCTCTCCTTGCAAAAAGTTTCGCTTGATAGCTAATTGCTTCGATCGCTTCCTCCTAAGGGTCTCTCCTTAGGCTTTATATAGTCGTGATGATCCTGCCTTAGGTCGAATCGTAGCCGCCTTGGATACCGAATCATAGTCGATGAGGAGTCTATCACGCGTGATCTGTATGGCATATCCAAACCGCCAACTATACCAGCGCATTCGAGTTGGTTTCGCTAGGGAAAGCGATTGAGTCCTTCCTAATATGGAGTTATCCTTTCTCGTATATCTTATCCTCAAAATTGGGCCCGTGATATCCGAATCTCTACATATCGTTAGGACATATTATTCACGTATCCTCCGTGGACATATACCCCATGTTTAGATATTCGACAAGATTATGCTAAACTAAGTCATATCTATCTGAATATTTCAATATCCTTACTAGCAAGCCAAAATAAGGTTATGTTGTTTTGCAAGATTTCAATAAGAGCAACACTTAGCATAATCTCTAGACTAGAAGCAAAGTTGTACCATAGATCAAATAGATAACTGAGTTCAACCTAGTCAACACTTTGGAGAGCTACAAGTGCATAATAGATCATTCATGCTCAATCATCTTTTGTGAATGCAAATTTTAGATTTTAGTGTACACAATGAGGTTTGGAGAGCTTATCCTAGCAAAGTACATCCTCGACTAGAGCCATCGACAAATGCTT